>LLCB01000572.1:0-21816 GCA_001414345.1 Hymenoscyphus infarciens | reverse complement strand
ACTTAGTACTAAATAATAGACTAATAGACTTATTACTTTTAAAGTAAATAGACTTATTACTTAGTAAGTAACTAGACTAATTACTAAAGAGGTATTAAAGAAGTAGACTTAGTACTAAATAATAGATTAATAGACTTAATACTTAGAAAGTAACTAAACTTATTACTTTCTAAGTAACTAGACTAATTACTAAAGCGGTATTAAAGAAGTAGACTTAGTACTAAATAATAGATTAATAGACTTAATACTTAGAAAGTAACTAGACTAATTACTAAAGAGGTATTAAAGAAGTAGACTTAGTACTAAGTAATAGACTAATAGACTTAATACTTAGAAAGTAACTAGACTAATTACTAAAAAGGTATTAAAGAAGTAGACTTAGTACTAAGTAATAGACTAATAGACTTAATACTTAGAAAGTAAATAGATAAATTATAAAAAAGAAGTATTAAATAAGTATACTTAGTACTAAATAAGAGACTAATAGACTTATTACTTTCTAAGTAATAGATCTTATTACTTTAGAAGTAATAAGTCTATTAGTCTATTATTTAGTACTAAGTCTACTTCTTTAATACCTCTTTAGTAATTAGTCTAGTTACTTTCTAAGTAATAAGTCTATTTACTTTAAAAGTAATAAGTCTATTTGTCTATTATTTAGTACTAAGTCTACTTATTTAATACCTCTTCTTTTATAATTTATCTATTTACTTTCTAAGTATTAGGTCTATTAGTCTATTATTTAGTACTAAGTATACTTATTTAATACTTCTTCTTTTATAATTTATCTATTTACTCTCTAAGTAATAAATTTAGTTACTTTCTAAGTATTAGGTCTATTAATCTATTATTTAGTACTAAGTCTACTTCTTTAATACCTCTTTAGTAAGAAGTTTAGTTACTTTATAAGTATTAAGTCTATTTAATTAGATTATAATAAGCCTATTAATCTATTATTTAGTACTTAGTCTACTTATTTAAAACTTCTTCTTTTATAATCTATCTATTTAATTAGAAAGTAATAAGTCTATTAAGCTATTATTTAGTACTAAGTATATCTATTTAATACTTCTTCTTTTATAATTAGTCTAGTTATTTTACTTTAAGTATTAAATCTACTTATTTTAAACTTATAATTCGAATATTAACTTATAATCTTACTAAGAACCTTGTAAATTAAGAAGCTTTTAAGCGAATTATCTATAAAAGTTATATATAAAAGATAAGACTCCTTAGCTAAAAGCTTTGTAAATTAAGCGAGGAGTAAATATATAAGTAAGCTAATTACTATAGTAAAAGCATTTATTCTTCTTATACTTCTTTAGCTTTAAAAAGTCCTCTCTCTGTCTTATAGAATTGTTATTCTAACTAATTAAGTACTATATAATAGTAAGGTTATTAAAGTTTATAGACCACCTCTTCTAATTATAGAGTTACTAGATATTCTACTCTAATACGCTTAAGAAGTACTAGTATTTACTATAGTGAAAAGAGTAAGTACTATATAGTCTAGGATTATTGCTAATTTATATAAGATTCCTTCTAAAAGCCTTAAGAAAGATGTCGCTTCTCTATATTAATTAGCTATATAATTTATAAGAGAGTAAGAGGTTTATACTAATCTATTTAGAGTTACCTAGTTATTTATATTAATCTTTCTAAAGATATATCTCTTAGTAATATATAACTTCTAGAACTAATTCAAGAGTGCTTATATAAGGTAAAGATATAGATTCTCTTTATTAAAGTAAAGATAGAAGAGCTTAATCTCTATTTAATAGATAATTAGATAGAGGTAGTAAAAAGAAGTAAGGCTAAGAGAGGTAACTTACTACTAAGTTAGTACGTCTTCTAAAACGTAAGTATTAGCTTAATCTTACTAATCCGCTTATTAATAACCTTAATATAATATGCCTAGATCTTAAGAACTTTGTCGAATTAGAGTAGGTAAAAGAAGGATAAAAGGTAGATAGCTTATATTATACTTCTTTACGTAGGTCCTCTCTAATTAGTCTTTAGATCACTTCTAAGATTAGTAAGGTATTATAGCGATTCTATATTATAATTAATATTATATAGCTTCTTAAAGTCTTTATTAATAATAGAGCGTACGCTTATAGTAATCTCTCTAATATAGATCTAGAATAATTAGTACTCTCGTAATTTACAAAGATATTTACTTATCTTTCTTCTTTATAAGCTAATTATATACTTTAAAACTTCCTAGAAGAGTAATAGATTACTATTATATCTACTACTAGATACTTACCTCTATATAAGATTACTCTTATTAAGCTCTCTTAAAAACCTCTAGCTTACCGCCGCTCTTATCTTAAGTACTTATAAGTAAGATTAGCCTTTACTATTATAAAGAGTAAGCTCCTCCTCTTTAAAGCTCTTTATAAGATGTTTAAGACTCTTATATCTAGTAATAATCTAAGTATAGATAAGGTAAAGAGCTCTCTTATAAGATACTTTTATATTCTTATTACCCTCTTCTCTATAAATTATAATAGTATACTATCCTAGATTATCATGTAATAGCTGGATTATTATATAATAGTACTATCTAGAATTGTCGGTATTTACGAAACTACTAATACCTCTAAATAGTACTAATACCTCTAATACCTCTTTAGCCGAGATTACAAAATAACTAATACTTATACAAGCGAAGTGCCAAAGGTATTAATATCTAATATTTATATATAGAAGGGATTAAAGTCTAGATATTATATATTTAGCTTTCTAAAGAATTAGAGGTTATATATTTAGCTTTTTAGCTCTTATTATTTAGTATTAGCTATATTAGACAGAGCTCGGTTATTATTATTATTAGAACTTAGAAGCTTCTAACCTTCTTATATATAGACGTTTATATTTAGTATAGTAGAGAGATAGTTATTGTTTTCTTTTATATTAGAGCCTAGTATTTATATATATTATTCTACTATATATACTTTTATATACCTCTACTATAGTTATATATATTTTATACTATTATATAAAAATAATAACTCTTCTTTACTAGTAACAGCTTTAATAATATCTCTTTTTAAGCTTATTACTACTCTTTATTTAGAAGTCGATTCGCTCTTAATTTAGAATATTATAATAACATTCTTATATAGCTAAGTAATTAAAAACTACTTAGATAGCTAGTAATAACAGAGTTTATTATCTATATAAATAGCTAGTATAAATTATGTTTTAGTATATATTAAGGGATTAGAATATACTAAGTATTTCCTAAAAGTCTTAATAACCCTAGATTTAGTAAATAAGTCGACTTATAATAGTTATCTAGAAGGCTTCTAAATCTAATCTTACTCCCTCTCTCCCTTTAAATTAGTATCTTTAAAATGTTAAACCTAGTTTTACTATAAGACGTTAAACGCCTTTTTAAAGCTACCTCTCTTTCTAAAAGCTACTTAAATAGTACTTATATACTAAGATTAAGAAGATCTCGACAAAATAATAGTTAAAGAGACTAGTAAGACTTCTTAAATATAGACTAGATATAGTTAGTTATATAAGCTTTAGAAGTAGAGAATTAAGAAATAAGGAATCGATTAGCTAAGCTAGAAAGACAGATAAGTAAGCTTATAATTTAAAGTTAATAAAATACTATATATCCTAACCCTCTCTAATCTAATCCTCTTTTAAACTCTTAATCGAACCTTCTCTTACTTCTAAACCTAAATTTATACCTCTTTCGACTATAGACAGCTATCTCTAATACTTTTTAATAACCCTCTTTTAAAGCTACCTCTCTTTTTAAAAGACCTTTTAAACTCTCTTAAATCTATAACTATATACTAAAACCTAGAAGATCTTAATAAAATAATAAGTAAGACTTCTTAGATATAAATAATATATAGATAAGATAGTAGTATAAAAATAAAGAATAAAATAATTAGTTAGATAAGATAGATATAATTATAAGTAAACTATAAAGTTAATAACTTAAAAAACACTTTATCTCTAAACCCTTACTAATCTAACCCTCTTTTAAACCTTTATTTAAATTCTCCTTTACTTTTTAAAGCCTATATTTAGACCTTCTTTACTTATAAGCTCTTACCTCTAATAAACTTTATACTACTTCCTAAACCTTAAATTAGATATAAATTAGTTAAAATACGCTTTTTATTAGAATAAAACTTAGAAGCGAGCTCTTAGCTAAGTTATTACTAGTAATCCTAACTAAATATTATCTAACTCTACTTTAAACTTTTCCTTTAAAAAAATACCTCTACTAGCGAACATCTAAAAGACTACGATTACTTAGTTATAAACCGAGTCCTAGTAGCTAGTATAAAGGTTAAAAGAGATAGAAGTAGATTTAGAACAAGATTATACTAAAGAAACTTTTATTAACTTTAAAAGGTTACTTTTTAAGTATAGCTATACTTAAAGAGATACTAGAATTAGAAAGGTTCTTTTATATATAGAATAAAACAAGATTATACCTTAGCTTTAAAACCTATCTACTACTTTTAAGAGATACTAGAATTATAACTTTACTAAGATAGTAAACAATCTTTTAGCTATAGATAAGGAGATATACTAAAACGCTAAGTTACTTATAATTAGTACTCTAGTTTAAAAGAATACCTCTCTATCCTTGTCTAGTTTAGCTCTAAACTCTCTATAAGTTAACAGTAACTCTTTCTTTAAAATCAGAAGATAAATAAGTTCTTAAGTACTTAAAAGGAATAAGGTAATATAACAACTTTAGTACTAAGTTTATTTAACTAGCTAAAACTCTACTAACTCTAGTATAGAGTCTTTCTTACTTTTCTAGCTAGGCTAGAAGTTCCTTTTTTTTATTTAAACTTTTTAAAGTAGATATAAGTTAGTTAAAATATACTTTCTATTAGAACGAAATAAAGAAGTAAGCTCTTAACTAAGTTATTACTATTTCTTAACTAAGTACTATCTAACTCTACTTTAAACTTTTATAATTTTACTTTAAACTTTTTCTCTATTATTTCTAAAGTAGAATTAGAATTAGAAGACGATTTTAAATAAGTCCTTAAGTACCTTGATTTAGACCTAAATTACTAAAGGGAACGAGACAGCCTATAGGCCTGAGTAATATAGTTTTATATAACTAGATATCTGACCTTAGATGCTACTATATCTATAACTGTCTCTTTATTATCTCTAGATACTTAGATAACAATTTCAACTTCGACAATTCGGCTATAACTTTGCCTTTGACTAGCTAAAACTATACCTCTTATTATCTTAGACTTTAGATAATAATTTTAAACTTTAATAACATTCGATAACAACTCTTTTGTTTTAACTAGCTGAAACTACCCCTTTTATTATCCCTAGATACTTAGACAATTCGATAAACTTCGGTAACAACTTCGCCTTTGACTAGCCGAAACCTAACCGACTCTGATAAGGGTCTTATAGTTGTTACTTTCTTACTTTCTTTTACTTCTAGTAAGGCTAGAAGTTCTTTTTTTTTATTTGAATTCAACTCGGATACGAATCGGTACGCTCTTGAAAGGATAGTAACCTCTTAGCTAAGTTATTACTGTCTATAACATTATCGACTCTTCGTTTCCGACTTTACTCTAAGTCCTCGCCGACCTAAGTTTAGATAAACTTACTTTCTTTTACATCTAGTATACTAGATGTTTTTTTCGAATTCGAATCGGATCTGAATTAGTATACCCTCGAAGTAAACTCTTAGCTAAGATATCACTATCACCTATAACTTTACCTCTCGATATTCGCCTCTAACTCTAATCTAAATTCGCTTCTAACTTTATTCTAAACTTTTTTAGACCTACACTCTTTTAGTAATTCGAATTAGATACAAATTAATACGCTCTCAAAGTAAGCTCTTAACTAAGTTATTACTACCTCTTAACTAAACGACTTCTAACTCTATTCTAAATTCGCCTCTATCTCTATTTTAAATTTTTTATACTTTTTAAACTTTTTAAACTTTAAACTTTTTCTAACTTACTAGACAGGATTAGACTATACTCTTTTAGTAGACGAGAATACTTATACTTAATATTAAAGGATTTAAAAACAAAGTCTCTTTTATAAGTATCTATAAACTTAGTTAGATATAATTTAGATCCTGCTTAGTATCTTATAAATAATTTTTAGAGTTTACTACATTATCTAAAAGACTTTTATACTAAATATCTAGAAGAGCTAGAACTACCTTAATACCTCTTTAAATAGCTTAATATATAAGAATTAGATAAGAATTAAGTAAAAGAGTTAATTTATAACTCTATTAATACTCTCTAATTCTAGTTACTCTTAATAAAGAACTTATAATAAAAACCTAAGATAAAACACTAATTAGTAAGAATGTTTAAAATTAATAAAGTAAAGAACTAAGACTAAGTTACTACTAAAACAGAGCCTACTAACTCTCTCTAAGCTGTAGCCTCTCCTTTCTCTAACTTATTATCCTCCTTCCTACCCTCCTAAGCATAAGAAGCCTAAATCGGCTCTTCCTCTACTACCTCCTTCTTATAAGGACGCTTCTTACCTCGGCGACCTCTTATAACCGGCTTTAGAGAGGACGCTTATAAACTCTTTAAATAGGCTTTAAAGAGAACCTGAACCTAGATTTAGACAGAGGTCCTACTCTCTATAGTATAGCGTAAAGACTATTAAATATTAGTAACTAAAACCCCTCTAATAAGTAAGAGGTACTTATAATAACCTTAGTATAAAGCGCTTAAGTCTTCTCTAAGAAGGCGAACTATACTTTTAAACTATTCTTTAGTACCTCTATACTAGTAACAACTAATACTTTATCTAAGGCCTTAGTAGCCTTCTTAATCTCCCTCTTCTCCTCCTTACTCTTAAGTATACTAAACTCCTTTCTAATAAACTATAGTAACTACTTAAGTTAGAACAGATTTAGTATATATTTAGAATTAAACTTACTAAAATATATATAGTATTCTACTCTATATAATACTTATACTTCTTTAACTTTAGCTTTTTAAAAGCGTATATATAATCTCTATTCTAAGATTTTATCTAAAGATACTAAATGTAATAGACTTAGTAGGTAGCTAGAAGCGTACTAGGAAGATATAGAAGAGGTATTTTACTATATTAAATTAGCCTTAAATTAAGTCTAATTAAAAAGAGAAGAACTTACTTTTATATATATATATATATTATATATATATATTCTAAGAGATAAGTTAGTATATAAGAATATACCTAATTAGAAGATATTCTTACTATTTATATTATTTAAATAAAAAGAAAAGAAGAAGAGAAGTTAGAATTGAAGAAAAGTCGCCTACTAATATACTACTTATAATAATAGCTATCGCTTTATAATTATTATTTATTACTTAATAATTACTATTATAATATATAATAATAGTAAGAATATAATAACTCTATAGTAGTATACTGCTTTCTATCTACTAGCTAATTATTAGCTTCTTTTCTATTTATATCCTATTATTATATAGTATATAGTAGTAAATAAAGAGCGATTAGCTCTTAAATAATAATACTACTAGCCACCGACTCTATCTTAACTACTAGATACTATAATAGTAAGATAACTTATATTCTTTATAATAAAAAGATAAATAATACTCTGATTAACCTAATACTATACTAATTGCTAACCGAAGACTTAGAACAAGTCTTTTTAAAGAAGAGGGGATATAATAGTATACTATTCTAGATTATTATATAATAGCTAGATTATTATATAATAGTACTATCTAGAATTATTAGTATTTGCGAAACTACCGATACCCCTAAGTAGTACTAATATCTCTAATACCTCTTTAGCTAAGATTACGAAATAACTAATACTTATATAAGCGAAGTGCTAAAGGTATTAATATTTAATATTTATATATAGAAGAGATTAAGATCTAGATATTATATGTTTAGCTTTTTAAAGAATTAGAGATTATATATTTAGCTTTTTAGCTCTTATTATTTAGTATTAGCTATATTAGGTAGAGCTTAGTTATTATTATTATTAGAACTTAGAAGCTTCTAACCTTCTTATATATAGACGTTTATATTTGATATAGTAGAGAGACAGTTATTGTTTTCTTCTATATTAGAGCCTAGTATCTATATACGTCATTCTACTATACGCACTCCTATATACCTCTACTATAGTTGTGTATATTTCGTACTGTTATATAAATAGTAGTTATAAACTCGAGGAAGTAATCCTAGAGACTAGAGTAGAGAAATTAGCCTTATAAATTTCAAGAGAAGTTCTAAAAGTAAGAAATAAGTTACCTTTAGTATTACTTTTAGGTACTTATATAAAGAGAAGCCGTAGATAGCTTTTTAACACTATTTTCTATTTATATAAAAGCTAATTTAAAAGCGTCTTTTTCGTTCTAAGTATTAAGTATATCCTTATTTACTTCTTCGATATCTACGTTAGATACGCTCTCTTTATCTAATTTATTAAAAGGGTCTATATTATAGGTAGATTAGTTAGAGAGAAAGAGATTAAAAAGTTAAAAGGTTAATAAAAAGTTAAGAGATTAAAAGGTTAAAAGGTTAAAAGGTTAAGAGATTAAGAGATTAGAAGGTGTTTATATTCACTTATAAATTAAGACAGCTTTTATCCTCTACTTATACCTCTACCTCTACCTCTACCTACACCTCTACCTCTACCTCTACTGCCAACGATACTATAGAGTTAGAGCCTTATAAAAAGTAAGCTAAAAAAGAGAAGAAGAGTACTATAATCCTATAAGAGTTAGAGGATATCTCTACCTATACCTTAAAGTATAATCGTAAGTAAGCGCTAAAAGCTAAAGATATTAACTACTATAATACTAGCTAAAAGAGCTATCTCCTAGCCTTTATAGATTAGTTTATAGAGTTAGAGTATTATACGCTAGCTATAAAGGAGGAGGAGGATAGAGTATTATCTAAGAAAGAGATAGAGCTTACTATTAGTACCTAAGAGGATACTAGGCTATAACTCCTCTCTCTTCTAAGTACGCCTTAGAAGGTCGTTGTCGAGTACTACTATAACTATAATTATAACTATACTATAAACCATATTATATCCTTAAGCCCTTATATAAAGAATAATAGCTAAAAGGAGGTTATAAAGCGTATAATATCCTAAGTAAATAGAGGGCTTATCAGCTAGCCTATTATAGAGGAACTAGAACTAGAACTAGAGTAGAGAGTAGAGGCCTTAGAAATTATAAAGAAAATCTAAGAGCTAGGCTTTATATATACTAAATTATAACTCCTACTCCCTCCTATTACCTCCTTTCTAATAAATAAGATTAGAGATATCTCTAACGCTTAGAAGAATTCAGAGATATTATTTATTAATAGTACTTACGTCTCTTATAAATACTAGGCTAGGTTATACTCTAGGAAGTAATATAGAAAGAAGCGAGAGACGTAGCATAGGTAGAAAGTAAGTAAATAAATCTATCTTATTCTATCCTAACTCTTATAGTTTATAAGGCTAAATTTAATATAGAAGATTACTACTACCTTTTACGATTATAGAAGTAACTAAGATATCTTTTAGTCTAAGAAGAGATATAGAGAGGTAAATAATAAGAGCTTTATAGTACCTTCTTTATCTATTAAGAAGGTTATTAAGAAGATAGTAAATTATAATATTATTATTAATATAGAAGATAAAAGCCTTATAAGAAAGAAGTATTCTAGAGATACTTTTAAGAAGTACTTTTAATATACTAAGTCTAGTAAGGTCTACGTATATAATAAGCCTTAAAAGATTATAAAGCGGTTAAGAGAGCTTAAGAAAAGGCTAAATACGTAAGACTCTATTATAGATAATTAGATAAAATAAAAGATCTAATCTCTCTTTAAAGACTTATAAACTTCGAGAGAAACCCTAGGATTTATTATAAATTAATTTATAAAAACTACCTACTCTCTACTTAATACTCTCGTAAATTTCAAGAGAAATATTAGTAACACTGTAATATCTAATAAACTCTACCTAGAAGTATACTCTCTAGGTAAATATAAGTATAAGTGTTAAATAAAGTAATTTAGAGTAATTTAAGCATAGATTTTAAATAATTTAAGCCCTACTTTATATATAGTTACAATTATATAGAGTATATAGAACTAGCACCGCCTACTAAAAAGAACTACTACTACTACTAGTTTAGAACTAATACTTTTCCTCTTAGAATAAGTATACCGAGGTATTTTAGTATATAAATAGCTTATATAGTACTATATAGAAAGAGTATTCTAAGAGTGAAAGTGTTAGTTCTAAGAGCTAGTAGAAAGTAGTAGATAGTAGAACAGGGTTAGTAGTAGAGTAAAAAGCTTTCGTAAAAATCGAGAGACGCCTCTAGCGCCTTCTAGCTATATAATACTTTAGATTTTCTAGTATATTTTTCTTTGTAAATTATAAGAGTCTACTCTTTAATATCTAGTATTAATAATAGAGCTTTTAAATATAATTTACGTATATATTATTAAAGTATTTAAAAGAAGTAATTAAATATAAGTAAAAATTCGTTAGTAGAGTAGCTATACTAGGCTCGAAATATATAATACTTTCTAAATTACTCTTAGACAATATTATAATATTGCTTTTACTAGAACTTTTTTTAATATATCTACTTATTAGAGTCTAAATATACTCTCTATATAGTTTAAAGTAATAAGATAGACGTAGAGGGTTTCTATACTTCTAGAGAGTATAGAAGTAAGCTAGGACTTTTTAATAAGAGAGGGTAGTCTTAGCATTCCTTAGCACTCCTTAGTACCTTTTTATATAAATATATAGATATATTACTTAGTATTACGTTTACGTAGGTAATTTATAAGCGATTTAGATGATTTTAAGTATAAAAGATACCTTAGAGAGTACTCTATCAATATATACAAAAAAATTATTTATTAGGGCTAGGGCTAGTGCTAGATAGAAGGCAGGGGGTAGGCGTGGTTTTAGGTATACTAGAATTTGAGATGGGGTTGGGGGCTAGGCCCGATTCGGTTTAGCCGCTCCCGCTAGCGCGGGTTACCCGAGGACTGACACTTTTGCGCTCTGAAGGCCCCATTCTATTGAGCAAAATATCTTGTTCCCAAGATTCACTACGAGCAAACGACCCCTTTCCAAGGACGACTAAGAAGCGAGGAAAGGCACTGTATCAGCTTCCCCAAAAACAGAACTTCACCCCTCATCCTATCATCCTATCGGGTAGACCGGCATGAAGGAACAAGCATTGGGACCTGTCCGCCAAGTCTCAAGATCACAAGGGTTTTCCCCGATCTGACAAGAACATGTACGGTATTCATCTGAAAGGGTTCTACTTAGTGAAATGTGTTCTAATGCTTTGGAAACCACTCAACCCTTGAGAGATATCGATCACATCTTTCCATTGAACAGCAATAACAGAGATACTTGAGCTGACTACCTAGAGTTGTTGAAAGAGGTAGAGGCATGCCGAAAGTCCGAAAATCTTGCGGGTCTGATGTCATGATACAAACCACCTGCACTCCAGCACCTCCACAAATCTGTAGCAAAGAGTTCATGTTCAAAGTTTCGTATTGTCCCATGAGGAGCTGAGCTGAGTGGAATCAATGCCGTCTGGAATGCGAAACATAATATCATCTGATATCAAAGGCGCCATTGGACCAGACGGTTCAAGCATGAAAGCTGAAAAAGGGGATCTGTTTCCGGGCCGCGCAAGGTGGCTATGAGAATGACGAAATTTGTGGGTGAGCTAGTGCCTTTCGTGTCCAATTAGTACTTGTATCCAATGGATGGAGATATGCATTGGTGGAGTGAGGCTGCACGATGGAGGGATTGGAGGTCTCTCAATGGTTGGAGCGGAGCGGAGGTTGCCTGTTAGTTGATACGCATGGATTGGGCTGACCCCACTAGCTACCGCTACCGCTACCGTACCTAGGGGGGAGAGGGGAAGAGGGAGATATAAACCCCTCATCTGCCCCTCGTTTCTACCTTCATCGGAACCTCAAACACAACTACACACACTACTCTTCAACTCTTCAACTCCTCAACTCCATCTCATCTCCAACAAACTACAATCCCTTTCAACCTCAAACCAACCACCTCAATCAATCAAGATGCCTTTCGGATGGGGTGAGTTGTTCCTTCTCTACCTTCGCAGGGGATGCCGGTGGCAGATATACTAACAGGGCCGCCCACCAGGTGACTCCGAGGAGGCGTACAAGCAATCCCAAGACTCCAACCAAGACTTCGGCAACGAGTCCAGCTTCGGTCATGAAGCCCTAGCTGGCGCCGCTTCCTTTGGAGCATTCAAGGTCTTCGAGGATAGACAACGTTCTGAAGGTACACCCCCTTAACCCCTCCCCATTTCATCTTCCTCGGAACAATACATATTAACATCTCGCACCCAGGCAAACCAGTATCCCACGCCTTTGCCAAGGAGCTCCTCGCAGGTATCGCTGGCGCTGAAGTCGACAAGCTTGTTGAGACCAAGGGATTGGATTACATCGATCGTGAGAAGGCCAAGAGACATGCTCAGGCTAATGTTGAGCATATGTATGATGAGCATTACGTTAAGGATCAGGGTGCTGATCAATATGATCCGTAAGTCTTTTCTTGGGGAGATGTTGGGGGAATGGAATGGAATGGTGCTAACATGGGGAAACAGAAACCAATACGAGCGTCCTCAAGCTAGCAGATGGTAGAGGGAGATTTGTTCTTGGGGGAAGGATCAAGTACTTCTAGCTGAACGGACGAATGAAAGAAATTTAACAGCTTCAATTGCGATGATATGGTGATAAAATGAGTGATATATTGAAAGAAAACAGGGTCATACAATAGGAATAAAAGTCCTAAGCGTCACAGTTTGAGTTCTTGAGCACCCTGTGCGAACACCTTTGGCCTCTGAACCAGGAATTCAGATCTTCGTTGTAGTCTAAACATTTCTTATCAAAAAATGAGGTTGTCGACATGCCCATTCCCGACAATACACCCAACTTTGCAAGAAGCGTGGTAGCACCTCAGGTAAGGATGTGAGGTACAAGTAGGATTAACAGATGTAGCACGAGAACTGTGGGTGTAGACTGGACTGTGCTTTGTATTGTACTCGTAGACGGTCGAGTGAAGGTATCACGAAGCATTCCAAGACGAAAGAGATTCGATGTTGTTGGATGCCAAGGAAAGACCAACATCCCGAGGTTGCTGTGCGAATGCTCTACACGAGTCACCGAAACCACATCTTCACCTCACTCACCGTAACCTTCACAACCCCCATTTCTCTCTGCCTTTTGGTGCTATCCTCACTGCTTCACTCTCCTCCATACTTCTGCCATCCTACCTCCTAGAAACTACGCGAGAGATACCCCTTTTCTCATCTCCAATAAAACCCCGAGAATAAGCTCCCACGATGGTCAAGAACAATGGCAACTCGCTGCGTAACAGCGTGAGCTCCCTCTCCCTCCGCACCTCAGCACAAGATTATGCATCCCAATCGCGAATCGAAGAACTCGAAGCCCAAGTAGCCAAGTTGACTGCAGAAGCCAACTCAGCCTCGAGCTCGAAACCCCAAGAGCAGGAGCTCCAAATCCCCCCACCTATCCTCCCCGACGCTCGCGTTACTCGTTGGAAGGAGCCACAACACAGCGGATATGGCTACGAGGTGACGGAGAGACAACAGGAGGATGATATCAGCGGCACCATGTTGTATCGTCGAGCAGATGGCAGCATGGCCTCCCCGGGACCTGCCCCCGCGGCCACCCCATACCTGATGTCCCGCTTAGCGAGGGAGAAGGCAAAGGCCGTGGAGGAATATTACACCCGCATCCAGAAAGAAGGCTGGGAATATGTCAAAAAACTTGAGGCTCACAACGCCCAGATGCCTTACCAGATGCCTTTCCATTTGGCCCAGAAGAGCCCGTTGAAGTCTCTTGAGGCATATACGCAACCATTCTGCAAGTTCTTGACGGAAAACCCGACGGTTTGGCATGCTGTGGATTACTTTGAGAATAAACTTAGTAATGCTGGCTTCGCAAAGGTGGGCTCTACCGTTTTGCCCGGTCTGAGGTGATGCTAATATCTATGCCTCTAGTTATCGGAAAGGAAAACGTGGAACTCGGAATTGAAGGCTGGAGGGAAATACTACGTATCCAGAAACGGAAGTAGTTTGATTGCTTTCACTGTCGGTAAAGAGTACAAGACTGGCAGTAAGTCTAGGGAATGGTGATCCATATGGATTGTAGCTTACTTTTTGCAGATGGAGTGGCAATGATTGCAGGCCATGTTGATGCCTTGACCGCACGACTCAAGCCCGTTAGCACAAAGAAGACGACTGCTGGATATGTTCAATTGGGAGTCGCACCTTATGCCGGTGCTTTGAATAGTACTTGGTGGGATCGTGATCTTTCCATTGGTGGGCGAGTATTGGTCAAAGGTTCTGATGGAAAGATTACGACACAACTCGTGAACTTGGGATGGCCAATTGCGCGTATCCCGACTATCGCACCCCATTTCGGTAAGGAGTACTCCAAGGTTCAGGATAAACATAACTTCTAACTCGTTCTAGGACAAGGAATGACAGGAACAGGAAATAAGGAAACACAGATGGTACCAATCATTGGGCTCGACAACTCGGAAGCCGAAACCAAAGATGAATTCGCAAACTTGACTCTTGGTGGTGCGGGATCATTCTCTTCTACTCAACCACCAAAGCTGGTTCGAGCCATCGCTGGAGAGCTCGGTATCCAAGACTACTCTTCCATCGTCAACTGGGAATTGGAGCTATTCGATATCCAGCCGGCAACAGTAGGTGGTTTGGACAAAGAGTTTATCTTCGCTGGACGAATCGACGACAAGCTTTGCTCATGGGCTGCGGTAGAAGGCTTACTAGCTTCCTCATACTCGCATCACCCCGCTGACGATGGAATTGTCAAACTGGTTGGTGTTTTCGACGACGAAGAAATCGGAAGTCAGCTACGACAAGGTGCCAAGGGCAACTTTTTACCTAGCACCGTGGAGAGAATCGCCGAGTCTTTCTCTGGTAATGGATATAGCGCCAATGTTTTGAACCAGGTGTATGCCAATTCATTTTTGGTTAGCGCAGATGTCACACATGCCGTTCATCCAAGTAAGTCACCACTATTATTTTTGAAAATGACTTGATGCTGATTAATTCTAGATTTCTTGGGATCATATCTTGAAGGCCACTCACCACGTTTGAATGTCGGACTCGTGGTATCAGCCGATTCAAATGGTCATATGACAACTGATTCCGTTTCGACCGCCTTGCTCACACGAGTTGCTGAGAAAACGTAAATCCTCCCTCCCCTTTTCATAAACCAAACTAAATGTTTTAGATCAAATAAACTCCAACTTTTCATGATCAGAAATGATAGTCGAAGTGGAGGAACCGTTGGACCTATGCTTAGTTCCGCCATGGGAGTCCGCTCTGTCGATGCTGGGTTACCTCAATTGAGCATGCATTCTATTCGTGCTACGACTGGAAGTCTTGATCCTGGGCTTGGTGTGCATATTTTCAAGGGCTTCTTGGACAATTTTGAGAGTGTGGATAGGGAGTTTGAGTAGATTTTAGTAGGAGGAAGTCTTGATCCTGGGCTTGGTGTGCATATTTTCAAGGGCTTCTTAGACAATTTTGAGAGTGTGGATAGGGAGTTTGAGTAGATTTTAGTAGGACCTTGATATTTTTAGAGTTTATATATCTTGTTAGAAGCAATTTTTAAGGTATCTCTTTAGTTATTCTTATACTCTACGTGTAGACGCGTTTAGTAGTCTAGTTTAAAATAGTTTTAGACTAAAATTAGATAGCTTTATACTATAGTACTACTAAACTAGTTTAGAAGTACTTAGATATTAAAATTTAAGTTAAAGCTATTTTATACTTACTCTATCTCTTTAGTTATTTATATACTCTATATATTATTATAGACGCGTTTAGTAGTCCGGTTTAAACCTACTCTTATTTAAAGTAGTTTTAGACTAAAATTAGATAGCTTTAAACTACGCTACTACTAAACTAGTTTAGAAGTACTTAGATATTGAAATTTAAGTTAATACTATTTTATATTTACTCTATCTCTTTAGTTATTCTTATACTCTAGATACGTATTATTATAGACGCGTTTAGTAGTCTAGTTTAAATCTACTCTTATTTAAAGTAGTTTTAGACTAAAATCTAGATAGCTTTATACTATAGTACTATTAAACTAGTTTAGAAGTATTAAGATATTGAAATTTAAGTTAAGGCTATTTATATCTACTTTATATATAGTTATTATTAGACTCTATATATAGACGCTTTAAGTAGTCTAGTTTAAACCTACTCTTATTTAAAGTAGTTTTAGACTAAAATTAGATAGTTTTAAACTACGATATTAGTAGATTAGTTTAGAAGTATTAAGATTGAAATTTAAGTTAAAGGTATTTATATCTACTCTATATATAGTAGAGATACGTCTCTTTCTCTCTCTTTATTTACTCTCTTCTACTCTTTTATATTCTTACTATCTTCTCTTTTATAGAATTCGTTCTATTATACTAATATAGCGAGTTACTACTATAAATAGATATATTATTCTACTTATACTAGTTCTTAAGTTAGTTTAATATAGATAGAATAGACGTACTTCTTCTTTTAGTAAGAGTATTTTACTTAGAAGTTTATCTCTTTATCTTTAATAAATATACTAATAATATAATTCTTAAGTAGAAGTAATTTACTAAGTATAGTCTATATAGAGAAAGATTAAGTATTACTTTTACGCTTTTATAAGATTATCTCTTTTGTTTTATTAATAAAGATAATAAAGATAGATAAATTAGTATCTAGGCTAGGAATCTTTAAGTTAAGAGTAGATAGACGAGAATTAGAAGGTTTTATAAAAGGATTATAGAGGAGAATCTAGGAAATATTAGTCTATATTTCTTCTCTAATTACGTCTACTTACTTCTATTCTAACGCTAAGTAAAGAAGAGTTTACTATCTTATTATCTAGAAGCTAAGAAAATAAAGCCTACTATATCTATTTTCTACTAAGTTTACTAGGTTTTAAAGTTCTTATATAATTAATTTCTAATCTCTTCTTCTTTTATCTACTTCTTATAAATAGTAATAAATTATATAATTAGGAGATTTTAGTAGAGGTTTATAATATATCGAGGTCTTAGTTTATATATCTTTTTTTAACTTCTAAGAGTAGTAGTAGCGAAGATAATAGATAAAAGAAATATAGACGATTTTATTTCCTATAGTACTAGATTAGTATAGATATTATCGCTCTTACTAATTATACTTTCTACTAGTATATATTATAGAAAGTATTAATACTAGCGTATTATCTTACTATAATAAGACTAAACTTTAAGAAACTACTAAGACGCTTTTCTTTATAAAATCGCTTTAATATATACTAGAAACTATAGTAACTCTCTTCTTCTATAACTCTTAGAATTATATACTCTAGTATAATAGCTAGCTATCTTAAATAGCCGAGTTTACTTATTTTATATATAAGGTTCTTACTATAGTATATTTAGCTTTTAGCTATTATTATTTTATATTATCTAATTTAGAAAGATTATATACTATTTAGGCTTTTAAATAACGTTTATAAGTTTTAGACTTTATATAGTCTAATCTCTTATATATAGCTATCTACTCTCTTATAGTTAGAAAAGACTAATTTAGTCTTTTCTTCTATATTAGAGCCTCGTTTTTATATACTTGATTCTACTAAATATATTCTTTTATATCTCTTCTATAGTCGTATATATTCTATACTATTATATCTAAGATTATAAGAGAGTATTCTTCTTCTTCTTCTAGGTTTTAATTAAATATAGAAAGAGTAGTTTAGTATTATAGATATAGTATAAAGCTTTTCTACTAGTATTTAAAGGTTATTTATAATAAGATAGATATATATATATATAACTTAGAATAGTAGTATAAACTTAAACTTCTAATATATCTAGTATATCTAGTATACTTAGTATATCTAGTCTAAAGTATACTAGCTATTACTCTTATTATAACTAGTATTATAATAGTATATTTAGAACTTAAGTATAATAGATATACTAGATATATTAAGTATACTAATAGTATATTAAGTATATAAAAGAATTTCGTAATATATTCTTATAATTAAGGAAATATATAATAAGCTTAATATTTAAAGAGCTATCTAGGCTAGCTTTTTATAGCTAAAAGATACGCTACTAAGCGAGTAAGTATATAACGAGTATATAAGCGGCTATTTACTCTTACTTTTATAATATCTATTAAGAATTTCATAATAGATTAAGAAATACTTAATAATATATACTAACTTATATAAGAATACTATTTGAAGTATCTTATTAAATATCTATATATATATCTAAATAATTTATATAAGTTAAATAAGCTTTTAATATTTTTCTTTTTCTAAAAAAAATATATTTTAGTATATATTAGTATATATTAATAATAATAATAAAGTCTTATTTTTAAAACTTAGCTTTTTATAAGAATTAGAGTTAAGTAGAAGCTATTTATTTATAAATTTCTTTTATTTTTAATAAATAAATAAATCGCTTTTTTTCCTAAAAAAAAAAGAACTCTTATTATTATTTCTAGATTTTAGGAATTATTATTATTAGTATATTTAAAAGTAAATAGCGATTTAGATTAATAGACGTAGTTATACGTGTCTTTCTTACTTAAGAACTATTTAGATAGACATCGTAGCTAGCTTTACTTATTATATATAAACGATAATATAACTCTTTTTATATCGCTTTTATAACTATAAGTTATACTAATACTTTAAAATAATTTAAGACATATAATAAACTATTCTATATATAACTTTTAATAATTTAATTTACTTTTATAGTATAATAGTATTTCTAAGAGATTTCGTTAGATTAGAATCTATATATATAGATCTTACTTTCTTATATACTTTTCTCTTTATATAATAATAATTCACTTTATCTCTTTAGTAGATCTATATATTATAATATAACGTCTTTAGAAGTCTAGTTTAAAACAACTTTTGTTTTAGTTATAATTCTACTAAAAATAGATAGCTTTAAACTATAATACTACTTAGTAAAGAAGATTTATATCTTTCTTATAGAACTAACTAAACTAAGTAGCTACTTAGTTAGTTTTCAGTTTTTTTACTTAGTTTTAAGAAAATTAAGTAAACTACTAATTAGTTTAGTTTTATAAACTAAGTAGTATATAAATTCTAGAAATTCTAGTAATTCTAAAGTAGAAAAAAGAGATATACTAAGCCTTTTTAAGCTTATTTTAGTAAATCCTAGCTTTCTAAATAGCTAGTCTCTTACTATCTAATTTAGACGCTACTATAACTAGTAGATATATAAATTTATAATATAGTTTATATATAAGAATTAATAGTAATTTAGACATATTTATCGATTTTACTAAACTAAAAACTTAAGAGAGCTATTAATACTCTCTAGTAATCTTAGAAATTCTTAAAATAGATTATTTATTACTAATTTACTTATAAAGAAATTTCATTTTAATATATAATATATAGACTATATTATAAATTCGTATATCTACTAGTACTACTAATAAAGATAAGTACGAATTCTATTTAGATATAATAATACTTTATTCTAGTATAGTATAATAACTTAAATAGTACTCGATATACTATCTATATCTTTTAGACTAGAACGCCTCTTCTTTTATATTAAAATTACTCTTTTATCTCTTAAATTAGCTTATTTAAACTTAGTTCTTTAAAACTATAATAGTTTATATAGTCAGTTTTACTCTTTTATTCTTTAGTTCTACTAAATTATCTAAAACTATATACTGTTTTAAGATCTTAAAACTGCGCTAAAACTACGATAGTTGAACTTTCTACTATATTAATACTACTAACTAAGTTTTAAAATACTAAGATATAGAATTCTAGATAACTAAAATATAAAGCTATTTAAATTTTATTCTATATAAAGTAGTAGTATCTTAGAATAGTATAAATTATATACTACTAATAAAGAGATATATAGAAGTACGTAGTATTAGAATAAGATATATAATTACTAAGCTTAAATACTAAGAAAAAGAATAAATTAGCTTCTTTTAAGAGATAAATAGAGTATATATATATATAGAAGTTTAGACTATATAAGATATATAACTAAAACTAAATAATACTCGAATAATATAAACGTTTAAAGCCTAACTAGTACGTAGCTCGGCTATATTAGATAGCTAGCTATTATACTAATCTACTATAATACTATTAGTCTAAAAATGAAAATAAATTAGTATATATATAAGTTACCTAGGTTAGGTTGGGTTCACTAAATAAACAGCTGAGGAACTGAGGTAAGTACGAGATAGCTTACGAGAATCGATATAAAGGTAGTGAAACGTGACATGGGCAAAACGTGACTTTAGAAAAGCGGGGAAATTATTTCGTGCCGAAAATCGGTCAATGAATTCTCTAACAATATTAAACTTGAACGATACTAAATTCATTTAGTAAAAACGCCTACGATGCCTGTTTACTATATTTTCGTCGGAACAGCTCTGCGATGCGTTTAGAGGACAGGAGAGGGTGGGGGTTCCAAGTTCCAAGTTCCAAGTTCCAAGTTGACACTCTTGATTTAGACAGAGTAGTATTTTAAGAGCTGAGTAGAAGGTTTCCGGTCGAGGGTCGATGTTTAATTAGAGAAGGAACGACTTCGACATCGACTGTAAGATAGGTCTACATAACGAATAAAAGCTAGGAATATATTCAGAATATTTACGATTTTCCACGGATAAAATACCCTTTAAATTATTCAAGAATAAGGAGCGTTTGGGGTGTAAATAGCAGTCGTTTATTCATGAATATTCTATATTCTCCACCCTTTTGGTATGGTTTCTCACTTATCTAAATATATATTGTTACTGACGGGCTATTCATGAAGGTCGGGTATGGCTTCCGCTTTAGTCGCTACGCCGGGGCGTTTCTAGGCTAAAAAAGTGGATAAATTATTAAATGAGGTGAAAAGAGCACTACGGGCATGTAAAAGTAACCGAGCCCCGACCCTTAGGAGGGCCAGTCATACCGGTTATGACTGGCCCTTCTAAGAGTCATATAACTCGGTTAGAGCGTTATAACGCGACGTGGTTTAGTATAGTACTACACGTATACTAATTTAACTTAGAGTAAGTTATAATAGTTATAACTAGTTCTCCTAAGAGTTATATAACTAGGTTAGAGCGTTATAATATAACGTAGTTTAGTATTCGTAGTAGCTCTATATAATAACTACGTAGTACTTATATAATAGCTATATACTAAATTAATTAAGCGTTTAAAATAAGAAACCCTAAGAATAGAGACATATTATAAGAGTTATATAAATATAAGCTATCTAGATAGTTTATAGTAAAAAAGATAGAATAGTAATAGAAAAATATATAAATTATATATAATAATAATTATAATAATTATAAATATCTTTTAGTAGCTAATAAACGAATAAGTATAGAATTTATATTAATTCTATACTTTATATATTCTTTTTAGTTACTAATAGACTAATAAGTCTAGAATATTTAGACTTTTTAGAATCTAGAAGACTAATAAGTCTAGATTATTTACTCTTTATAATAATTATTAATACTTTTTAGTTACTAAAAGACTAATAAGTCTAGTATATTTAGACTTTTTAGTTACTAAGAGGCTAATAAGTCTAGATTATTTACTATTTATTATAATTATTCTTACTTTTTAGTTACTAAGAGACTAATAAGTCTAGTATATTTAGACTTTTTAGTAGCTAAGAGACTA
>LLCB01000057.1:0-232217 GCA_001414345.1 Hymenoscyphus infarciens | reverse complement strand
ACTAAATAAGTATATAAAACTATATATAGTTAAGAATTAGCTTTATATTTAGTAGCGAGACTAATAAATAAGAATATAAAACTATATAATATAGTAAATATATCTAAATAAGTATCTTATTTAGTAGCTAGACTACTAGATAAGAATATAAAACTATATAATATAGTAAATATATCTAAATAAGTATCTTATTTAGTAGCTAGACTACTAAATAAGAATATAAAACTATATTATATATTAAATATATCTAAACAAGTATCTTATTTAGTAGCTAGACTACTAAATAAGAATATAAAACTATATTATATATTAAATATATCTAAATAAGTATCTTATTTAGTAGGTAGACTACTAGATAAGAATATAAAACTATATAATATAGTAAATATATCTAAATAAGCGTCTTATTTAGTAGCTAGACTACTAGATAAGAATATAAAACTATTTATAGTTAAGAATTAGCTTTATATTTAGTAGCAAGACTAATAAATAAGAATATAAAACTATATAATATAGTAAATATATCTAAATAAGTATCTTATTTAGTAGCTAGACTACTAAATAAGAATATAAAACTATATTATATATTAAATATATCTAAATAAGTATCTTATTTAGTAGCTAGACTACTAAATAAGAATATAAAACTATTTATAGTTAAGAATTAGCTTTATATTTAGTAGCTAGACTAATAAATAAGAATATAAAACTATAAAATATAATAAATATATCTAAATAAGTATCTTATTTAGTAGCTAAACTACTAGATAAGAATATAAAACTATATAATATATTAAATATATCTAAATAAGTATCTTATTTAGTAGCTAGACTACTAAATAAGAATATAAAACTATATTATATATTAAATATATCTAATATAGCTTCTTATTTAGTAGCTAGACTACTAAATAAGTATATAAAACTATTTATAGTTAAGAATTAGCTTTATATTTAATAGCAAGACTAATAAATAAGAATATAAAACTATATAATATAGTAAATATATCTAAATAAGCATCTTATTTAGTAGCTAGACTACTAGATAAGAATGTAAAACTATATTATATATTAAATATATCTAAATAAGTATCTTATTTAGTAGCTAGACTACTAGATAAGAATATAAAACTATATTATATATTAAATATATCTAAACTAGGTTCTTATTTAGTAGCTAGACTACTAAATAAGAATATAAAACTATTTATAGTTAAGAATTAGCTTTATATTTAGTAGCTAGACTACTAAATAAGAATATAAAACTATATAATATAGTAAATATATCTAAATAAGTATCTTATTTAGTAGCTAGACTACTAGATAAGAATATAAAACTATATTATATATTAAATTTATCTAATATAGCTTCTTATTTAATAGCTAGACTACTAAATAAGTATATAAAACTATTTATAGTTAACGATTAGCTTTATATTTAGTAGCAAGACTAATAAATAAGAATATAAAACTATTTATAGTTAAGAATTAGCTTTATATTTAGTAGCTAGACTACTAAATAAGAATATAAAACTATATTATATATTAAATATATCTAATCTAGGTTCTTATTTAGTAGCTAGACTACTAGATAAGAATATAAAACTATATTATATATTAAATATATCTAAACTAGTATCTTATTTAGTAACTAGACTACTAAATAAATATATAAAACTATTTATAGTTAAAAATTAGCTTTATATTTAGTAGCTAGACTACTAAATAAGAGTATAAAATTATATAATATAGTAAATTTATCTAATCTAGCTTCTTATTTAGTAGCTAGACTACTAAATAAGTATATAAAACTATTTATAGTTAAGAATTAGCTTTATATTTAGTAGCTAGACTACTAAATAAGAGTATAAAATTATATAATATATTAAATATATTTAAACTAGCTTCTTATTTAGTAGCTAGACTACGAAATAAGAAGATAAAACTATATAATATATTAAATATACTTAAACTAGTATCTTATTTAGTAACTAGACTACTAAATAAGTATATAAAACTATATTATATATTAAATATATCTAATCTAGTGTCTTATTTAGTAGCTAGACTACTAAATAAGTATATAAATCTATAAAGAATCTAATTATTTATTAGTTAAAAATCTTACTTAGTAGCTAAACTACTTAGTAAGTTTATTAGATTATAGATAATATAGTTATTTATTTAATAGCTAGACTATTTAATTAATATAAATAGTTATATATAAACTTATAGATACTATAGTTCTTTATTATTAAAATATCTTATTTAATTACTTAATTACTAAATAAATATATATATCTCTATATAATATAATTACTTATTATTAAAGTAGCTTATTTTATAGTTAGACTACTAAATTATAATAGATAAGACTTTAATTAATATAATTATATATTATCTTAAAAGCCTATCTAATACTTTATATATCTATAAAAGTATAGCTTCTATAGGTCTATAGTTTTTTTAAGGTTAATTAATAGCTAGACTACTAAATAGGTATATAATTAGAAAGTTTTAATTTAAGTAGATAAACTAGATATTAGCCTCTTATATAGTAACATTCTCTTACCTATAGATCTAATAGTACTATTTTAAATTCTCTTTCTATCCTCTCTCTTTAATTACTAAGATATATTATTATAAACCTATTAGTAATTACAAAACTTCCCTTTTTAAGGATCCCTCTAATTTATTAGTCCTACCTCGATTTTCTAATTTATATACTATTTATAAATTATAGTAAAAATAGAGTATAATATATAAGATTATAAATATATCTATAAGTAAAGCTTTAATTTCTAGTATAGTATAGATTTATTTAGTATCTAGTAGCTACTTATCTTAATTTATTAAAAGAAAAGGATAATTAATTATAAATTAATACTCTTAGTATTATATACCCTCTTAAAAGGGAATATAGTAAATAGAAGATATAAAGTAGCTTTAAAATAAGAAGAAAGAAAGGAAAACAAATATCTTAGTATACCTTTAATACTAAAGTTAAGAATAAAGATAATATATTACTTTTAAATTTAATTAAGAGGTATAGAATAAAAAGGCAGATTAATCCCTACTCTTATTAGGCTAATAAAATCTAGCTACTTCTTTATAAAGTTCTCTTACTTACCTTTCTAGAAAAAGATAGTACTTCTCGTTTTAGAGGTAGGTGTATTCTTATACCTTTCTACCTACTAACTTTACTAAGACGTCGAGGTATATAATTTATACTTTATAGAGAGTATAGTAGTAAGATGCTTAAATAAATATAGATAATATAAGTAACTATAGAAGACTAGTAATAGGTTCCTTAATAGTAGTAAAGCTCTCTCGATTAGTTTAATAGATCTTATAATATTTTTTATCTATTAGAAGTAGCTTAATCGATTTATATCTTATAATAAATAGAGGATTAATAAAAGACTTTATAAACTTTATAAGGTCAAGTTTATATTTAACCTTTATAAGAGCCTTCTCTATAAAACCGCCTTACTACTATAAAAGATATAAGGCTATCTTAGTATCTATACTATCTAATACTAGGATATATTCTAACTCTACTTTAAGAGTTATAAAGAGATTAGAGCTAGAGGTTATTAAGGTATTTAAGCTAAAATCTTAAGTAGCTATAAAGATGTTTAGGCTAAGACTATAGATAGTTATAAGGGAGAGCGATACTATTTAAAAGGTTTAAGAAGTATTAGTATAAACACGCTTATTTATAAGAGATAATATAAAGAAGCTCTCTAGTATAGCTCTTTTTAAGAGTAAGTCTAAAGGTACTAGCGTAAGAGGGGTCGTAGGTTTTTAAGGCTTAACCTAGTAGAGACTTAGTTCTAATAATTATAAGATTAGAAGGTAGTAACTTATAAGAAGATTTTATAACTTATACTAGCTTCTAAGATCTATTATACTTAGTCTATTATTTTAAAGAAATATAATTAGTTAAGTATTTAAGATAAGAAGAGGCTATACTAGAAAGCGTCCTTAGAAGTCCTCTACTACTTTAGTAATAGAACTAGTAGTCTACTACTATTAGTTATATTATAATACTTAGAGAGATATAGTATACTATATTAATCTAGTTAGCTTAATAAGATCGGCGGTTTAATAATACTAGGTACTAATTTCACAACCGGGTAGCCGGGTTATAGATAGATCGAATCTAATAGAGATTAGATATAAATATAATAGGAGTAGTTAGATTTTTTATTTAAGGTATAGGGTTAACTTTAATAAACCTCGACTAACCTACTACCTTAAGACCTCTATTATATTATATATAACTCTCTATCTACTTCTACTATCTACCCTCTATCCTTAACCTTAATATAGGTATATTACTTATACCTATATCTTTTATATCTATAACTAAACGTTTCTAATCGCTCTTTTAAGACGCTTAGGGTTTACTACTTAGTTATACCTTATATTAGTTACTATTCTAAATTATAGATCTTATTAAGGTAGACTACTTTATTATTAATATATTATTCCCTATCTAATAGAGATAAATAGGTTCTATTATAATACTACCTAAGAAAAGAAAGTAGTATTTATAGCTTAATTATTATAAGTCTTATATTAATAAATACATTCGATCGCTATCTACTAAAATTTCTAATATCTAGAGAGGTTTATAAGGTATTAGTATTCTAAAACGAGGCCTTAAAGCAGCTAGGTAGAGAAAAAGAAAGGTAAATTTACTTTAGAAAGTAATAAATAAAAGGTAAAAGACTACTAGTAGAAAAATAAAGGGTTTAGAAGCTAAAGTAGTAGACGAAGCTATAAATAAAGAAGTAGACGAAGAAGCTAATAAAGAAGCTAATAAAGAAGTCGAAGCCTTAGATATATTAAATTCTAGTAATAAGACTAATCTTAAAAAAGGATAAGGTTATAAAAAACAAGTATTTAATTCTTTACATTTCCTTATTCTAGTTACTTATTTAGTACCTACTATAAAGTAGAGAGTATATACTTTATCTATTAGCTAGAATACTTAAGCGCTTATTAAATTAAAGATAAATAAATAGATAAAGGTCTTATATAAGTAACTCTCTATCCTTTAGTATTATAAGATTATATAGAGTAATCTAGACTTATTAGAAGATAGAAGTCTTAATAATATTACTAGGATTAATATTATTACTCTTATAAGAGGCTAAGACACCTTATACTTAGATAAAAGTAAGGTTATAAACGATATTATTATTACGCTTACCTAGACTTTAAACTATATTACTCTCTCTACTATAAAGTCTTAGATAAAGTAGAACCTAATAGATCTTAATACTATAAAGGTATAAAAGGTGCTTAATAAACTACTTAAGATTATAAGTATAAATAATAAGCTACTTAGCTGTTTAGTTTAAGAGTAGTTATATATTTATTTATTAGATAGCTTTAAGAAGGTTAGTTATTATCTAAAGAGAAAATTCATAATTAAAATACCTAATAGAAATATAATATTTAAAGTAGAGACTAAGAAATAGCAAGATTATATAGTTTAATATAAGGATAAGAAGCTAAAGAAGTATAAGTAACTAGTTAGCTTCGACGTTAATAATATTTTTAATAATATATAGAGGTAACTCTATAGCTTTATTTTATAATTTAGCTAGGAATAAAGGAATTAACTAATTTTAATTCTCTAGAATCTAGTATAGGTCTTTATAGGTATACTAATATCTTTTATCTCTTATCTACTCTAAAGAAACTAATAATAGAACCTAGAAGATAATAATAATAATAATAGCCTCTTTACTAGTAATAACTATAGTAAACTTAGTAATAGTAAAGTTAATAGCCTTAGTAGCTATATACTTAATAATCTTAGCCTTAGTTACTATAAACTATAATATAAGCATAGCCTTTATAAAAGACTTATAAAAGAGGATAGAAGTTATAAGAAGTATAAGATAGATAAAGTAAGATATAATAAGAGAGTTTATACCTTTTTCTCTTTTTACTTCTATAAAGAAATAAATTTTAACAAGTTCTTATAATTAAAGAATAAAGTATAAGATAATAACTTTACTCTCTTTAATAAATACTTAAATAGAACTTAAAAAGATTATAATAATACTAACTCTTTTATTAAAGATTCTAATATAGGTTTAGAGCTATAAAATAAACTTATTATAGAACTAGCTTATTATAAGTAAGAGGTAGGTCTTTATATAACTAGAGTTAGTAACTATTCTTAAAATACTAATAAACTAGATATAGACTAACTTATAAGGGATATTAATAAAGAAGCTATTAAAGATACTAATTCTACTAGTTATTATAATATAGACTAATTTAAGAGTACTATTAATAATTCTATAGGTTATTAAAATTTTAACTAAACTAAGAATAAGGAAAGTAAAGAATTATATACTAAGACACTTTATAAAGAGTAGTAAAATACTAAGTAAGAGGAAGAGGTAGTATAGGAAGTAGCTAGAGTATAAGAAAAAGAGAAGAATAGTATTATAATTAGAGGTATATTTAATACTACTTAGTATATTATATGTTTAAGAAAATGATTATCTTTTTTTAGCCTTAGTAGCTCTATAACTTATATATTATAAGTAGAGTAGTATATTTAAGGGATAGAAATTTAAGTAAAGTAAGTTTATTACTATAAGCGGCTGTTTATTCTAAAGTATTTATTAATAATTAGGCTAATTCTATTATTATAGCTAAATAATTAAAAGGTAGTACCTTACTATTAACTTAATAGCTTTAGTTAGTTATACTTATATCTTATTTATAAAGTAGTTCTACTAAATATTCGTTTACACGCTCTATCTAACCTAGAATTTTCTCTAAAACCGTCCTCTCTACTACTATTTTTTTAAGAGTTTTATAGTAGATAATTATATTATACTACTCTATATTAATAAGTAGTAAAATAAGGGCTTTTTAGACTTAATTACTTATAAGAGAGATATAGATATAAGTAAGTAGTTAGTATATAAATTAGTTACTACTTACTTATAATACTAGAAGTCTTAGTATCTTTTTTTGTTTTTCTGTTTTTTTATTTTAGTTATTTCTAGCTTTTATAGAATATTTAAGAAATTTAAATTAAGATTTAGTATCTTATAAAACTATCTTATAAATTCTCTACTTCTCTTCTTACTAGCTTAAAAGAGCTAGGTATATCTTAAAATTCTAGAAATCTAATACTATCTTCTTAGCTTAAAATAGATTATAATAAGAGGTATAATCTAAATTATTTATAATATAAACTATAGTCTTTTTTATATAAATTCTATTTCTTTTACTATTCTATATAGGTATTAGTTAGTAAGGTATAGTAGTAGTAGTAATACTTTTGCTTTTTTCTTTACTTAACTCTCTCCTTACCCCTCTTACTAAGACTATAATTATAAAGTTAAACTCTAGCTAGAACCTAGAGTATACCTAGAGTCTTAATTTAAGATAGTATAATTGTCTTCCTAGTACCTACTAATATAAAGTCTAGTATATCTAGCTTTCTATTCTAATTTATAAGTAAATATTATAGAGAACAGTTATCGTTTTCTATAACTAATACCTCTAAGACGATTCTCTAAAAACCTTTTACCTTCTTTAAAAATCCTTTATTTAAACTAATATACTTAAAAGTCTACTAACCTAGTACCTCTTATTACTATAGTAAGTACTATAGAAAACGGTTGTTGTTTTCTATAATTAATAACTCTATAATCCTTTCTCTAAAATCCTCTCTCCCTTATACCTACTTATACTATACCTTCTAAATAGCTAGTATATCTTAGACAATAGTATAGTAGTATGTAGTTATATATAGCCGTTTTCTAAGGTTTACTATAGATACTAGATTAAATACTATTATTTATAAGGAAATTATAAACTTTAGTATAGAACTTAAACAAGTCTATATATAAGACTCTCTAGAATAGAAACGTGTTATAAGAGAATATTAGAGTAAAAAACTTAAAGTAAATAGGTTTTTTTAAGTTAATATATCTATAAAACTTTATTATTATCTACTACTAATAATATAGTAGACTACTCTTATATATATATACTAGTATAATATTATTAAAAAGGTATAAAGGAATAAGCTAGAGAAGATAATAAAGCTATATAAAAAATTTAGAATTAGATTAATAGCTACTATTATACTTAATTCTAATTTTATATAGCTCTATTAGAATAAAATTAATAACTTTATTTAATTAAAAAGCTATGTATTAAAAAGTAAGGGATTTGTTAAAGTATAAAGAGATATACTTAAATAAGAGATATTTATAAATATATAACTAGATTCTAAATAAGATAGGAATATTACACCTTATATAGAAAAGCTTTATATAGATATTAGGCGACTTACTAAGGACTAGAGAGATGATTTATTATTATACTAGATAGATATATAGACTAAAGAGAATTAGACTAGAGAGACCTAGATTAAGAGCGATTATTTAAGGATTTAAGGCTAAGTAACTTAGTTCTTAAATACTAATAATACCTTTATTAACTTACTCTATAGTTTTATACATCCTCTTTAATTAGAAATATTCTAATATTAAGAGTTAGATACTCTAAGTATTAGTTTAATACGTTCTTTTATCTTCTATTATTTTATACTTAGATAAAACTAATATATTTCTAGCTTTTAATTACTTAGGTATAGTACTAGGTAGCGTTTATTATAAGGAATTTATATTTAGATCTAATATTTAGTAGGTATATTAGTATTATTAGATTTAGTAGATTTCTAAGAGGTTCTATTCCTTAGTAATATTATAGTTTATATCTTTATATTTTATTTATATTTTTAGTTAGGTCTTTAGTATCTTAATATTAAGATTTACTACTTTTTAGAGTATAAGGTAGTACTAGAATATATAGAAGTATTTAAATACTACCTCTTATAGTTATTAGTTAGTTAATAGTATAGTAAAAGAGTTGTTTTTATTTACCTACCTAGTCTACTATGTTACTTTAACTTTGTCTCCTCTACTTTAACCTTTACTTTTCTCTATATATAATATATAATTAATCTATCTTAGTTAGACTCTTATATATCTATTCTACTAGGATAGATAATTTATAGTTATTATTATACTACCTCTACTATGTCGACTATTTATAATAGATAAGTAATGTTCTTTAATTATAACTCTAACCTTATACTAACTATTATAACGCTTTAATTATACTTTTATAAGAGCTTCTAATTATAAAGTCTCTAGCCTTCTCTCTTAATTATAAGAATAAAACTTTTAATAATAATTTCTAAACTATTATTAATCTAGTAGTTTTAGTGTCTAAGAGTAAGTATATTTATATAATTACTTTAACCTTTAATAAGTAATTTAATATTTCTATATACCTCTTTCTAGAGTACTTCTATAAAGACTTAGCCTAGGTAAACTATAACTAATTTATTATTAACTATTCTACTATTATAGATACGGTTTCTAAGTTTAATACCTTAACTACTATTCTAGTAACTAAGTAGAGTACTATTACTAATTATAAGTATATAGTAGAGCTTTAGAAGGATAATAAGAAGGTTAAAGCCTATAAGGATTCTATTAATAAGGTATTTTCTAGCTTATATAGTATATTAAGAACTTACTAATAGTTTAGATTACTAGCTTCTTCGTCTTAGCTAATTAAAAAGCTAATATAATATCTAATAGCTTAGAAGTAAGTTACTTACTAGATACTATTAGTATTACTAGCTTATATTATATAAGCTTAAGAAAAAGCGCTTAAGAAGTAATATTAGTTTATTCGTAAACGCGACATTTAAAAGATTACTAAGCATCTAAGAGATAATATATAATATTAAGTAAAATAAGCCTATATTACTAAGAGTAGTAAGGCGATTATTACTAAAATCGAGCCTCTTAATAACTAGATTTACGTAGTTTTAGTTAGTTAGATCTAAGTATCTTTATACTTTTATAGTTTACTCTCTTAATACTATATACTTTTTAGTTAGATGTTTCCTTTTAAATAGAATTATTTTAAGAGTCCTCTTTATAGTAGATCTTATTAAACTTCCTCTTTTTTAATAGGATTATTAATATTTTAAATCTTATTAAGAGCTTTTTTTTTAAATAGAATCGTTAATTTTTAAGAGTTTAGGTTCTAATCTTAGTAGATCTTATTAAGCTTCTTTTTAGATAGAATTATTAATATATTAAAGATACTCTTTTAATTATAAGCTTAAGTTTTTATTTTAGATAGTTTTAGAGTACTAAATCTAAAGTAGACCTTCTTACTTAGTAGTAAACCTATTAGTAAAATATAAACTTAAGCTTTATAAACCTAAGTTAAATCTTAAAGGAAAGTCTTTTATAAGAAGTATAAAGAGATTTAAAGTAAATTTTATTAGTTTACCTATAAACTTTATTAGTTTACTTATAGATTCTAAAAGTTTACTTATAAATTTTAGTAGCTTTTAATATAGAGTAAGTTATAGTATAGCTCTAATAAGTAACCTATAACCTTATTCTTAAACTATTAAGAGATAGGTTACGAATTTAAAGGTTCTAATTTAGTTTACCTCTTATATAGCTATTAGAAAGTCTACTTTACTTTAAATAAAGTAAAATACTATAAATTAATAAAAGAAATGTATAAATTAATAAAAGAACCCTCTCTTCTTTTATACTTAAGTACTCTACCTTAAATAAAGTAATATATTATAAAAGAAAGCCTTCCTTTATATATAAGTACTTTACTTAAATAAAATAAAATAAATATATAAATAAATTAAAAAGACTCTATATACTTAAGTACTCTACTCTACTATAAATAAAGAGAAATCTATATATTACTCTAGTTAAGAGTTATTATACTATTTATTTACTTAAGTACCTATATACCTAAATATTTATATTCTTAGAGGTTTCTTTTATTTAAGTTACTTAGCTATAAGTAATATAGATGTTAGATACTATTATAAATAGCTTAAGAATCTTTATTTCCTAAGTTTATTAGCTTAAAGGTAAATCCTACTTATTAGTATAATCCTTCTTTACTAGAGTTACTTAGCTATAAGTAATATAAGGTATTTTATTAAATACTATTATAGATTATCTAAAGATCTTTATTTTCTAAGTTTATTAGTTTAGAAGTAAATCCTACTTATTAGTATAATCCTCTTTTATTAGAGTTACTTAACTATAAGTAATATAGAGTACTTTATTAAATACTATTATAGATTATTTAAAGATCTTTCTTTTCTAAGTTTATTAGCTTAGAGGTAAATCCTACTTATATTCATAATCCTCTAACTTTCCTTTTAGTCGAGTTCCTTAGCTATAAGTAACTTAAAGTACTTTACTAGATACTATTATTAACTCCTTAATAAGCTTTCGTTTCTAAGCTACCTAAATCAAGGTTAGAGAAGATATAGCCTAGCTATAGAACATATAGTTTAATACTTAAATAAGAGCTACTAGATCTCTAACTAAAAAGCTATATTCTATAATTTCTAATACTATATTAATATTATAAGAAAGATTATCTAACTTTTATAAATATTTCTCTATAATAGTTATAAAGAATACTCTAATAATAGTATCTAAGAAGAAGAGAGTTTTTTAAGAATTAGTATATAAAAGAGTTTAAGTATACTTTAAGATAAAAAGAAAAACCTAATAGATTAGCTATAGAATATAAAAACAAGGAAACTATTTTATCTAGTATAAGAAGGAATATCTATCTCTATCCTTTATAGCTTAACTAAGTGTAATTAAAATAGTAGTATTAAGAAGGTTTATAGATAGTTATTAAAGTATTTAAACTATCTTTATAATAGAATTATATAGCTTTTTCTAACTAGTAAAGTATTTACCTTACTTATTTAAAGACTAACTATTATTAATATATACCTATAAATATTCTTAGCTATAGAATAATAATAAAGGACGAAACTATATAACAAGGTTTTTATAGTATTTAAAATCTATTAATATACTATAAAGGTTAAAATTAGCTTTATTTTTATAATAAATATAGAAGAAATACCTTTAAGCTTTAGCACTTTTAATATAGGGAAGTAATAAGGTAAGAAGGTTATAGATAGCGTAGTTTTATAGCTTTCTACTATTCTAGTTATATATAAGAGATATAGTATAGCTGAGTTTTTTCTAGTTAATATTACTAAGAATTATAGGTAGATTTAAGTAGTCTCTCTCTTTAGTACTCTAGTAGTAGTTAATTAATAAGAGCTATACGTGTTCGCCTATCTACTCTAATAGATAAATATATAGCTTAGAATTTATATTTATAATAGTCTAGATATAGATTTTATAAGAGGTAGAAGTACTCTTATAATATATAGTCTTATCTAGGCTAGCTACTATAATATATAAGTATAGAGGCTTTAAAGATTAATATAGAGTTAGAAACTTAAGTAGGTAGGATTATCTAGTAAATACCTACTTTACTAAGTATAAAGGGCTATCTTTTCTAGAAAGTGTTATAGAAGGTATATTATCTATTAGAAAGTACTACTAAGATAATCCTTCTAAAAATACTACGTCTTAGTATATTTCTCTCTTTCTTCTACTACTTTCTCCTCTTAAGAGTTCTCTTATTATCCTTCTCTACCTTCTCTTACTAGATTCCCTTTCCTATATATATCCTTCTCTACCTTCTCCTACTAGATTCCCTCTCTTATATATATCTTTTACTATTAACTAATAAGTCTCTTAGAGTAGTTACTACTATAGAATTAAAATATTAAGCTAAAAGTTAGATATAGATATTAAGCAAATAGGCGAGCGAGCTACGAAGCTAAACTAAAGCTAGAGAGCTTAATCTTCTAAACTTTTATATAGAGTAACGCTATTAGAAAGATATACTAATAGATTTTATTATATATATAAGACTAGTATATAAGTAAAGACTTTTAAGGATTTAATAATAGTAGAATCTAGACTTTAGGTCTACTAGTTAATACTAGGCCTCTTAATATACTATAATATAGACTCGTATTTTAGTAGATTAGTAGTTTTTATAGTAGGTAGGCTTTAGTAGAACAACTAAAGTAGAGTATAGTATTAAATTTAAAGGGTTTAATAACTACCAACAGTACTATAATAGAACTACTAACATAAACTACTATATTTTATAAACTTAAGAGAGAGGGGGTAGCTAAGATAATACTATAATATAGATATCTAATATATAGAAATTTCTACTCTACGTCTAGACTCTAAAGATAGTAGGTTAGAAGGATTTCTATAATTCTTATTCTAAATAGTACTTCTTTTTATACTTCTAATAGAACTCTTAAATTTATTACTAGATTCTACTCTATTTTTCTCTCTCTTACTAATCGCCTAGCTCTACTCTGTCTATTTACTCTTAATTAATATTATAGAGTTATTATATATATTTACTTTTTAAGGATATTATAGAGTTTTATTATATATATTCGCTCTTAAAGGATATTATAAGGTTCTACGCTCTTAGTTTAAGTATAATAAACTCTATTAAATAAACTATATTAGTAGACCTTTTTTTTCTTATATAGTATTATAACTTACTTATTAATAGAACTAAGTATTATATATTCTCTTTATTTTACTAAATAAGATTAAGATTAAGTAAAAATTAGAATCTAGTATAAAGTATTAGATTCTTTCTTATTTACTAGAACTATAAATACATTTACTTACTTTTTTTAATAGAGGATTAGTTTATAATATTATATCTATAGCTCTAACTTATAACTACTTATATTTATAGCTTAAATAGTAAACCTAGGAAGAAATAAATAGTAATCTAGAGAGAAAGCCTACTTAATATCTTATTAAGACGTATTTTAAATATATAAGATAGTATATATTAAAGCTAGTATTCTTATATATTAAGAACTCTACTAAAATATTTATTTTATATTTAGTTTAAAAGATTAGTAGTACTTTCTAAGAGTAAATAAACCTTGTATACTTACTTATATTACCTTAAAATAGTATAATACCTACTACTACTCCTACTAACTCTTAGACTTTTAGACTCTTAGAACCCTAACCTAGGCTACTTCTTATTATTAGAGTTCTTATTAATTGTTTATTTATAATTATTATATTATATGTTTTATTTAAATTCTATAAGTTATAAGGTAGAATTTCGTAATAATAGAACCTTACTTTTAACTACCTAAGTTTACTTTTAACCCCTCTCCTCTAAAATACTAAAATAAACTAGCTTCTACTTTATAATTTATTATATATATAAGAAATCCTTTATTAGATATTAATATTATAATTATAACTCTTACCTCTCTTTCTCTAATAAATATATATTATAGTATTAACCTACGAAATAAGTATAAATAGAACTAAAAGTTTAGTTATTATAGAAAACCACCTAGGACCTAGACTAGCTTTAAATATAAGTAAAATATAACTATAATTAAAGAATCCTAGGTAAGTAGTTTAAAATTCTATTTCTATTATAAAAAAATAATAAGATATAAGGTTAAGCTTTAGAATACTAGACCTAAAAGAGATAAGCTTAACCTACTAGATCTGTCGAATTCTAAATAGCTTCTAGTAGAATTATATATAAGAGATAATAGCTCTTCGATTTAGGAAATTATAAATCTATATAGCTAGACTACTAACTAAATTACTAACTTAAACTCTAAAGATATTATAATAACTAACTCGGTATTTTAGATCCTGTTTTCTAAGCTATTAAGACTATATAATAGTAAATTAGAAGAGAATAATTTAAGTAAGAATAATAAGAATAAAGATAGTAAACCTAGAATAACTAGATTAATAACTAGGAATACTTAAAATAATAATAGAGCTTAAACTACTATCGCCTCTTAGGAACTAATTTATATATTACTAAGTCCTAGTCTCTTAAAAACATACGAAAGTTAAAGAACTAGACTACTATTAACCTTACTAAGTCCTGTTCTCTTAGAAGTCTATACTAGTTAAATAACTAAGGTACTATTATAGCTAGATTATATATTACTAAGTTCTAATCTCTTAGAAGTATACTTAAATTAAAGTATTAGAGTACTATCATAGCTAGATTATATATTACTAAGTCCTAGTCTTTTAGAAGTATACTTAAATTAAAGTATTAGAGTACTATTATAGCTAGATTATATATTACTAAGTCTTAATCTCTTAAAAGTATACTTAAATCAAAGAACTAAGGTACTCTTATAGCTAAATCATAGTTTTATTTCCTCTAAAGGTTAAACACTTTTAGTACTTTTATAATATACTAAAAGTTACTAGTAAGCCTTATCTAAAGACGACAACGACGACGACTCGATTTATAGTACTAATAATATTAATCTAATACTATGCCTAGAAACAGTAACCTAAATAGCGTTTAGAGAGTTATTAAGTTATATATTTAACGTTGTCTTTTTATAATATTCTAAAAGAAGTTAAATAGGTTAGGCTTATAAGAAGAAGCTAAGTAGGATATAGGCTAGCCTAATTAATATTACTTTATATAATAATAGAGAAGGTATTATAATAGATCTTAATATAAATAAAGCTAGAGTTAAGTATATATATATATATTATTTTTTAAGAGAGGCTAAGAAAAGGATCGACTACTTTAATAGGTTTAATAGAAAAACTCTAGAAATATTACTATAAACTATATAATAGATTATAAGGGAGTTATAGGCAACGATTAATAAGAGGCTTAAATAATCTAATATTTTAGATATAGAGTAGTAAGAATAGACGTAAGTTTTACTACTCTATAATTCCTATATATTTTCTAACTACTTCTAGCTTATACCTTATTTTTATAGTAAATACTACTATATAGTTTTTTAAAATAATAATATCTAAGAACTACTAGAAGTATATATAAGTAACGAGAAAAGAGTATCTTCTAAAAGACTTAAAAAAGCTTCTATTCCTAGACATAAGATAGTTAAAGCCTTATAATATTATAGTACTAGACTAGTAATAGGAAGTAGTTCTAATTATAGTTATAATAATAGTTAAGAAGTATAAAAAGCTAGGAATTAATAAGGATTAGTATAATATTAAAGGTAATAATAAAGATAATAATAATAATAATAACAAAGATAATAAGAGTAAAGACTATAATAATAAGAAAGCTAATAAAGTCGAGATACCTAGCCTATTTAGAATTAAGGTTTCTAGAGATAAAAGTAGTAGTTTCGTTTTTAAGAAGAATACTAAGATTATTATAGCTAATACTAGGTTGAAAAAGGCTAGACTACGTACCTAAAAGGTTTAAAAGGTAGAAAAGATAAGAAAGATAAGAAAGAAAAAGAGAAGAAGGAAGGTTAAGATAATAAAGTATATAAGTATTTTTAACTAAATATACCTATTATACTTATCTTTTAATTCTTTAGTTTTAAAGCTAATAAATAAGAGAAAATATAAATGAGATATTTATAATAATAGTAATAATAAAAAAGAACTTATTATTAATAATATTTATAAACTCGATTTCTTAGTATATACTTTAAGAAGAGTAAGAGAGAATAGAGGGTTTTTTATATTAAGTAGCTTTAGAGATTAAGAATATAGGTAAAGAAGACTTATACTAGCTCTTTAAATCAAAGTAGAAGATAATTAGTACTAAGATTAAAGATATAAGGATAATTAGGAAGTATAATATATACTTAAGATTTAGAAATATTAGTAAGAAGAGAGAGAGAGAGGAAAGAGGAAGGAGAGAAAGAGAGAATTAAATATTTTAATATAAGATACTAGTAAAGAGAGACATTTATTTTAATTATAAGACTAGGTTTAAAGACTTAATAGAATAGCTAGGTAAATAGGATAAGATAGGCTACTCTAAAAGTAATTATAAGTTTAAATCTAGTAAGGGATATCTACTACCTTTAGAGTAATATAAGTAGAGTTTAGATAAATTTAATATAATAAAATTAAATATATATTTAGTATAAATTTAGGACTTTCTTAAAAGTCTTTAGAGTTATAAAGAAGATTTTAAGAAGCACTCTACATATATACTTTAAAGTTTTATAACTAAATTACCTAAGTTTAAGGTATTTAGAGGTCTAGATAGAGAAGGTTTTATTAGTTAGTATTAAAGTATAAACTAGGTACTTAGAGGGTTCTAAGGCTAGTAAATATTAGTAGTTTAAGTATAGGAATAAGAAGTATACTTATATATTATAGCTAGAGTATCTTCTAAACTTAGGAAGTCTACGCCTTATTAGTTATCTAACTATGCCTATATATTATAGCTCTAGTAAGTAAGATTAACGTAGGATTCTATAGTATTAAGTTACTAAGGAGTTATAACATAGGTATTAGACTAAAGGATTAATTCAACGTTATAAAAAGCCTTAAATTTCTTCTTCTCTATTACTTTCTACTAAGATTAGAGAGCTAAACCTTAATTTTATAAAATAGAGAGGCTTAGAGAGATAGTAGTAGTATAGTTAGCTTTAAAGGTCTATTAAGCCTATAAGAACGTATACTAAGGATTAGAAGAAGGAGGTGTTAGATAGCAATAATAAGCTAGGTTTTAATAAAGGTAGGTCTTTTAATTCTAGAAACTATTATAAACTTTAGTATCTAGAACCTCTTAGATTATTATATTAAATTATAGGTTTATAAATCTAAGGTCTTAAAAAAGGGCCTAAAATCGACTTTTATTACTATTTTTTATTAAGAAACCTATCTTAATTTAAACTTATTAGATTTTAGTAAAATAGTCTAGTATAAAATTAACCTACTATTTATATATAATAGGTAGTAGTTCTATACTAGTAATAGTATATAATTCCTTATTTTTAGGAAATATAAAGTGCTGTTTTTTAAAAAGAATAAGATTCTTCTCTATAACGTCTTTATAAGGAACCTAGAACTAAACGTTAGTATTTTCTTACTCTACCTAGTTATAAATACTATAAACTAACTCTTCTATATTTAAGGAGGAAGTTATAAAAGGATTATAAGCTATAATAGAGATTTTATAGATACTAAGTTATTAGGATTTAAGATTAAATAGAGGTTAATAGTATTAGAAAGAATAATAAGAGGTAGAACGTTTAATACTAGTAGTAGACTTTCTCTTAAAAGATATTTAAAAGACTTTAGTAGAAAATACTAATAAGAGGTTAGGCTCTAGGTAAGTAGGATTATAAGGAACTAAGCTTACTAGATATAGAACTAAGGGTTTAGGAAAGGAAGGAGAGCGTAGATATATAAAAGTATAAGAGTATTTATAGAGAAATATATAAGAATATATATAGATTAAAAGTAGGATAGGGGTTAGTTTTAAGGATATATATAAGTTTATAGTTTCTAGTCTAATAGAAATCAAAGTATTTAGATAGCTAAAGTAGGAAAGAGTTAATATCTAATTAAGCTTAAGGTTAATAGTAGGGTATATCGCAACCTGATTATAACTAACTAATATTCTTATATTCTCTTATAATATATTTTTAGATCTTATAAGATAGTATAAAAATAAAATAAAGTTATTAAACTAAAAGTATTTTTAATACTAGGTTTATAAGTAAAACGATTAGTACCTAGTTAATATAACTAGGACTTGAATTAAGTAGATATTATATCTAATATACTAGGTTTAAAAATAGACTCTACTAAGGGCTATATTTTAGACTTATATATAAATAGCTTAGATAATTTCTTAGACTACTCTAGTTTTAATAATAGTAATAGCGTTAGTAAAGAAGGTAGTATAGAAGGTTTAGCTAATAGATAAAATAATAATAAAGACTATCTACTTAAAATTATTAAGAAAAAAAGGGTTTAAAGGAATCTAAGTAATTAATCGAGTAGAGAGAGGAACTGGCTTAAGAGTGTAGAGATTTATATAAGTGTTTTATTTAATAGATAACTATATTATACTAATCTTAATTATATATTATAAGAATCTAGTATTATATATATTAGTAATAAATATATATATAAATAACTCTTTAAATAACTATTAAGAGACTAATAAGTAATAGCTAGGGCTAAGGATATATAGGTTCGCTACTATAGCTATAAGTACTTAAGAGGTATAGTAATAGTTCTAATAGGGTTCTTTCTAACTATACTAGTTAATCCTATACTAGGTTTTAGTCTAGACCTTTTAAGCCTTTTTAATTATGTTTTCCTTTAAGGCCTAATTAGTAAATTTACCTAGGCTTATACTCTTTAAGATAATTATATATCTTAAGGATATTAGTATATTCTAGATCTTAAGAAACTATAGGAATATACCTACTTTAATTAGTTAAAAGCTACTTAGATATATAAAGACCTATTAGACTAAGAGTTATAAAAGTTAGTAAATAATAAGCAAGTATATAAAAGTCTCTTATAAATAGCTAAAACGTCTTTAGTAGATATCTATCCTACTTACTTTTACTCTTCTAATTCTAAAGTAAGAGAGGAATAGATATTATATAATATTACTATTAATAGTAATTTTTAATAGAAAAGAAAGAAAAGAAGAAGGGATTAGCTTACTAAGCTATTAATTAAAGGGAAATACTTTATACTAGACTAATAAGATATTAAGTCTTAAAATCTAAAAGAGGATAAAGAAGTAGACAGGTACTCTTATAACTTTTAAGTATAAGAATCTATAAAGAAGATAGCTAAGAAGTTTAAAAGGCTAGACTAGACTAGGTTAATAAACTATATATATTACTATAGTACTAGAGTATAGCTTATAAACCTTTATTAAGGTAAAAAGTTTAATAGTATTTATCATCTTATCAACTTTATAATAAATCTACTTCTAGATCTAACAAACGCTTATATTATCTTATAATATAATATTATATACTTATTTAGCTCTTATATAATAAAAAATTACTCTTAAACGAATTCACAGCTATAGTATACTATAAATATATTCTACTAGTATTTATATACTCTATCTTACTAGCTAAAGTAGAGACTAGACTATACTTTATATCTTAAGAGAGGTAATAAAGAGGGTATTAAATAAGATTAGGTATATAAGTAAGTACTTAGTCTTAGTAACTTTTATAAAACGTTTCCTTAATAAGTATACTAACATAGAAATACTCTAGGAGTTATCTAGTTAGCTTATGTTAATATTCTTCGTTAGTAAGCTATAAAGTATAGCTAAATGTATAAATAGTATATAGAGCTATACTAATCTATCTTATACTTAGAAAGAGTCTAAATAGGCATTATTAAGAGGCTATAGCCCTTATTTATAGTACTACTATAATTATTAAAGATATATAAAAGCATCTTTATATATTAAATTCTACTATTTAAGAAACACTAAGATAATATATAAAAAGATAGTAAGAATAGTTTATAAAGAAGAATAAAGCTACTCTTTATTCATAAGAAAAAAGGCCTTATAAGAGACTCTTTAGGCTTCTACGTTATAAGAAAAGAGAGTATAAGCTTTTTAATAAGACCTTTACTTAACACTTAGCTAGTGTTAACATTCTATATACTATACTAATATAATAACTATATTAGAAGGACGAGGGGTATATATAATATAGTAGTAGTAAGTATATAATTTAAGAAGTAAGAGATAATATTAAAAGAGAATATAATATATAGCTAGAAAGAGACTAGATAATATAAGAGGTCTAGGAGGAAGATAAGAGGAAGTATAAATATTCTTAGTATAAAAAATCATACCTTTAGTACTAAATTAGTAATAAGGTTAAGAAGTTATATTAATAAGTAATAGCTTAGGTTTAATAATTAAGAAATATCTAAAATTACTTTAATACTTAGGGAATAAAGAAGGTAGTAGCGTATTTTAAAATACTATAAAGAAGACTACTAAAAATTAAGGCTATAGTAGAAAATCTTAAAGTTCTTATTAAGTAATTACTAGAGGGTAAGAGGCAACTAGAAGTTATATTAATAGAGATATTAAATCTAGCTACTCTAGGTAAGTATTTTTAGTAATATTTTCCTTTATTTTAAATTATTACTTTAATAGTACTAACTCTAATATCTTTTATAAAAGAATAGTTAAATAAGACTATCTAGCTTTTAGAGCTAGCTAAGGTAACTAGACTCGAGCTTCTAGAAGATAATACTAAAGATATTAAAGACTCTCTAAGTTTCTCTTTTAATCTTTAGACTCTTTAGAGTATTAAGACGATATAAAAGGAGTAGAGAGTAAGAGAAGAAGTAGAATTTCTAAAGTAAGAGTAACAACGAGTATCGGTTTAGTATTTAGAGACTTAAAATATACTAGTAGATTAGGTCTTAGTTTCTAAGAGGCAGAGTTATTAGGCAAAAGTTAAAATAGTTTAAAGGATTATAATAGAGGAGTTATTATAGGAATATAATAATAGTATTATAATAATTACTTTAAAGCTAAGGCTATAAAGTAAGTAATATATAAGAAGAAATAAGAGTACTAATAACCTCTTATCTAGGAATACTTTAAAATAGCTACTAGATATTTCCTAATCTAGCTTAGAAGAAGTTAGACGAAGTTATAAATAGAGGAAAGGATATAGATAAAAGAAGTAAGATAAGTAAAGAGAGTAAAGCGAGTAAGTATAACAAGGTCGAGTTAAATCGATATATTAAGGAGATCGAGGAGCTAGAGAGTAAAGAGTAGATAGACTTACTTAGGAAGTAAGAGATTTAAGTATTATTCTAATAACACCTTATATAGTAGACTAATTTAGTAAAACACTAACTATAACGCTAGGGTTTCGCCCTAATATATAAAGTACCTTAACCTCGACTTTAACTCTTTTACTTCTATAACTTTTTTTAAATAATAGTTATAAGATTCTAGTATCCTACTACTAAATAGTATATTCTAAACTATAAGTCGAAGATTCTTAATCGAAGACTTATTTATTATCTTTAGTAATAAGGAAAGAACTATAGAGAGATTAAGAAAGAGATAGTAGTAGACTAATCTAATATATATTAAATAGTTTATACCTCTTCTTTAAAAAGAGTATATAAAGAGGTTATAACTAAGCTTTATAAGATAAAGAAGGCTTTTATTCTTAGGATTATTTAGTAGATAGGCGCTTCTTAGAATAACTAAAGATAACGCTAGATAGGATTACGTCGTATATTCTAGACTAAACTTTATAGTTTTATATACTTATTTAGTAGCCTAACTACTAAATAAGAATCTAGTCTAAATATATTTAATATATTATATAGTTTTCTATACTTATTTAGTAGCCTAGCTACTAAATCTAAAGCTAGATTAGATATATTTAATATATTATATAGTTTTATATACTTATTTAGTAGTCTAGCTACTAAATAAGACACTAGATTAGATATATTTAATATATAATATAGTTTTCTATACTTATTTAGTAGTCTAGCTATTAAATAAGAATCTAGCTCAAATATATTTATTATATTATATAGTTTTCTATACTTATTTAGTAGTCTAGCTACTAAATAAGAAGCTAGCTTAAATATATTTAATATATTATATAGTTTTATATACTTATTTAGTAGTCTAGCTACTAAATAAGATACTAGATTAAATATATTTAATTTATTATATAGTTTTATATACTTATTTAGTAGTCTAGCTACTAAATAAGACACTAGATTAAATATATTTAATATATAATATAGTTTCTATACTTATTTAGTAGCCTAGCTATAAAATAAGACACTAGTTTAAATATATTTAATATTTATATAGTTTTATATACTTATATAGTAGTCTAGCTACTAAATAAGATATTAGGTTAAATATATTTAATATATAAATAGTTTTATATACTTATATAGTAGTCTAGCTACTAAAGAAGACATTAGATTAAATATATTTAATATATAATATAGTTTTATATACTTATTTAGTAGTCTAGCTACTAAAAAAGATACTAGATTAGATATATTTAATATATTATATAGTTTTATATACTTATTTAGTAGTCTAGCTACTAAATAAGAAGCTAGATTAGATATATTTAATATATTATATAGTTTTATATATTTATTTAGTAGTCTAGGTACTAAATAAGATATTAGATTAAATATATTTAATATATAATATAGTTTTATATTCTTATTTAGTAGTCTAGCTACTAAATAAGATACTAGATTAGATATATTTAATATATAATATAGTTTTATATTCTTATTTAGTAGTCTAGGTACTAAATAAGAACCTAGTTTAGATATATTTAATATATTATATAGTTTTATATTCTTATTTAGTAGTCTAGCTACTAAATATAAATATAGATTAGATATATTTAATATATTATATAGTTTTATATACTTATTTAGTAGTCTAACTACTAAATAAGACGTTAGATTAAATATATTTAATATATAATATAGTTTTATATTCTTATTTAGTAGTCTAGCTACTAAATAAAAAGCTAGATTAAATATTTTTAATTTATTATATAGTTTTATATACTTATTTAGTAGTCTAGCTACTAAATAAGATACTAGATTAAATATATTTAATATAAAATATAGTTTTATATACTTATTTAGTAGCCAGGCGACTAAATAAGAAGCTAGCTTAAATATATTTAATATATTATATAGTTTTATATACTTATTTAGTAGTCTAGCTACTAAATATAAAGCTAGATTAGATATATTTAATATATAATATAGTTTTATATACTTATTTAGTAGTCTAACTACTAAATAAGAAGTTAGTTTAGATATATTTAATATATTATATAGTTTTATATACTTGTTTAGTAGTCTAGCTACTAAATAAGATATTAGATTAAATATATTTAATATATTATATAGTTTTCTATACTTATTTAGTAGCTTAGCTACTAAATAAGATACTAGCTTAAATATATTTAATATATTATATAGATTTATACACTTATTTAGTTGCCTAGCTACTAAATAAGAAGCTAGTTTAGATATATTTAATATATTATATAGTTTATATACTTATTTAGTAGTCTAGCTACTAAATAAGATATTATATTAAATATATTTAATATATAATATAGTTTTATATTCTTATTTAGTAGTCTAGCTACTAAGTAAGATACTAGTTTAGATATATTTAATATATAAATAGTTTTATATACCTATTTAGTAGTCTAGCTACTAAATAAGACACTAGATTAAATATATTTAATATATTATATAGTTTTCTATACTTATTTAGTAGCCTAACTACTAAATAAGACACTAGTTTAAATATAATTAATATATAAATAGTTTATATACTTATTTAGTAGCCTAGCTACTAAGTAAGACACTACTTTAGATATATTTAATATATAATATAGTTTTATATACTTATTTAGTAGTCTAGCTACTAAATAAGATACTAGATTAAATATATTTAATATATAATATAGTTATATATACTTGTTTAGTAGTTTAACTACTAAATAAGAATCTAGATTAGATATATTTAATATATTATATAGTTTTCTATACTTAGTTAGTATTCTAGCTACTAAATATAAAGCTAGATTAAATATATTTAATATATTATATAGTTTTATATACTTATTTAGTAGTCTAGCTACTAAATAAGATACTAGATTAAATATATTTAATTTATTATATAGTTTTATATACTTATTTAGTAGTCTAGCTACTAAATAAGACACTAGATTAAATATATTTAATATATAATATAGTTTTCTATACTTATTTAGTAGCTTAGCTACTAAATATAAAGCTAGATTAAATATATAGAATATATTTTATAGTTTTCTATACTTATTTAGTAGCCTAGCTACTTAATAAGAAGCTAGATTAGATATATAGAATATATTCTATAGTTTTCTATACTTATTTAGTAGCCTAACTACTAAATAAGACACTAGTTTAAATATAATTAATATATAAATAGTTTATATACTTATTTAGTAGCCTAACTACTAAATAAGAAGCTAGATTAGATATATTTAATATATTATATAGTTTTCTATACTTATTTAGTAGTCTAGCTACTAAATAAGACATTAGATTAAATATATTTAATATATAATATAGTTTTATATTCTTATCTAGTAGTCTAGGTACTAAATAAGAACCTAGTTTAGATATATTTAATATATTATATAGTTTTATATTCTTATTTAATAGTCTAGCTACTAAATATAAATATAGATTAGATATATTTAATATATTATATAGTTTTATATACTTATTTAGTAGCCTAGCTACTAAATAAGAACCTAGATTAGATATATTTAATATATTATATAGCTTTATATACTTATTTAGTAGCTAGGCGACTAAATAAGAAGCTAGATTAGAGATATTTAATATATTATATAGTTTTATATACTTATTTAGTAGTCTAGCTACTAAATAAGAAGCTAGATTAGATATATTTAATATATTATATAGTTTTATATACTTATTTAGTAGCCTAACTACTAAATAAGAAGCTAGATCAGATATATTTAATATATTATATAGTTTTCTATACTTATTTAGTAGCCTAGCTACTAAATAAGACATTAGATTAAATATTTTTAAATTTATTATATAGTTTTATACTATTATTAAGTAGTCTCGCTACTAAATATATAGCTAGATTAGCTATGTTTAATATATTATATAGTTTTATATACTTATTTAGTAGCCTAACTACTAAATAAGAAGCTAGATCAGATATATTTAATATATTATATAGTTTTCTATACTTATTTAGTAGTCTAGCTACTAAATAAGATATTAGATTAAATATATTTAATATATAATATAGTTTTAGATACTTATTTAGTAGCCTAGCTACTAAATAAGACATTAGATTAAATATTTTTAAATTTATTATATAGTTTTATATACTTATTTAGTAGCCTAACTACGAAATAAGAATCTAGCTTAATTATATTTATTATATTATATAGTTTTATATACTTATTTAGTTACCTCGCTACTAAATAAGATACTAGCTTAGATATATTTAATATATTATATAGTTTTATACTATTATTAAGTAGTCTAGCTACTAAATAAGATACTAGCTTAAATATATTTAATATATTATATAGTTTTATACTATTATTTAGTAGTCTAGCTACTAAATAAGACATTATATTAGATATATATAATATATAAATAGTTTATATACCTATTTAGTAGCCTAACTACTAAATAACATACTAGCTTAAATATATTTAATATATTATATAGTTTTTTATACTTATTTAGTATTCTAGCTACTAAATAAGATCTTAGATTAAATATATTTAATATATTATATAGTTTTATATACTTATTTAGTAGCCTAGGTACTAAATATAAATATAGATTAGATATATTTAATATATTATATAGTTTTATATACTTATTTAGTAGCCTAACTACTAAATAAGAAGCTAGATCAGATATATTTAATATATTATATAGTTTTCTATACTTATTTAGTAGTCTAGCTACTAAATAAGAATCTAGATCAGATATATTTAATATATTATATAGTTTTATATACTTATTTAGTAGTCTAGCTACTAAATAAGACTCTAGATTAAATATATTTAATATATTAAATATTTTTCTATACTTATATAGTAGTCTAGCTACTAAATAAGACTCTAGATTAGATATATTTAATATATTATATAGTTTTCTATACTTATTTAGTAGCCTAACTACTAAATAAGAAGTTAGTTTAGATATATTTAATATATTTTCTAGTTTTATATACTTGTTTAGTAGTTTAACTACTAAATAAGACTCTAGATTAAATATATTTAATATATAAATATTTTTCTATACTTATATAGTAGTCTAGCTACTAAATAAGAAGCTAGATTAGATATATTTAATATATTATATAGTTTTATATACTTATTTAGTAGCCTAACTACTAAATAAGAAGTTAGTTTAGATATATTTAATATATTATATAGTTTTCTATACTTATTTAGTAGTCTAGCTACTAAATAATATATTAGATTAAATATATTTAATATATAATATAGTTCTATATACTTATTTAGTAGTCTAGCTACTAAATAAGACATTAGATTAAATATATTTAATATATAAATAGTTTTATATACTTATATAGTAGTCTAGCTACTAAAGAAGACATTAGATTAAATATGTTTAATATATAATATAGTTTTATATACTTATTTAGTAGTCTAGCTACTAAAAAAGATATTAGATTAAATATATTTAATATATTATATAGTTCTATATACTTATTTAGTAGCCTAGCTACTAAGTAAGACACTAGTTTAGATATATTTAATATATAATATAGTTTTATATACTTATTTAGTAGTCTAACTACTAAATAAGACATTAGTTTAAATATGTTTAATATATTATATAGTTTTATATACTTGTTTAGTAGTTTAACTACTAAAAAAGATACTAGATTAAACATATTTAATATATTATATAGTTTTCTATACTTATTTAGTAGTCTAGCTACTAAATAATATATTAGATTAAATATATTTAATATATAATATAGTTCTATATACTTATTTAGTAGTCTAACTACTAAATAAGAATCTAGCTTAAATATATTTAATATATTATATAGTTTTCTATACTTATTTAGTAGTCTAGCTACTAAATAAGACATTAGATTATATTTAATATATAAATAGTTTTATATACTTATTTAGTAGTCTAGCTACTAAATAAGACTCTAGATTAAATATATTTAATAGGTTATATAGTTTTATATACCTATTTAGTAGTCTAGCTACTAAATAAAATACTAGAGTAAACATATTTAATATATAAATAGTTTTATATACTTAATTAGTAGCCTAAATATTAAATAAGAAGCTAGATTAGATATATTTAATATATTATATAGTTTTCTATACTTATTTAGTAGTCTAGCTACTAAATAAGACACTAGATTAAATATATTTAATAGGTTATATAGTTTTATATATCTATTTAGTAGTCTAGCTACTAAATAAGAACCTAGTTTAGATATATTTAATATATTATATAGTTTTCTATACTTATTTAGTCGCCTAACTACTAAATAAGATACTAGTTTAGATATATTTAATATTTAAATAGTTTTATATACTTATTTAGTAGTCTAGCTACTAAATAAGACTCTAGATTAAATATATTTAATTTATAAATAGTTTTCTATACTTATATAGTAGTCCAGCTACTAAATAAGAAGCTAGATTAGATATATTTAATATATAATATAGTTTTATATACTTATTTAGTAGTCTAGCTACTAAATAAGAGAGTAGTTTAAATATATTTAATATATTATATAGTTTTCTATACTTATTTAGTAGCCTAGCTATAAAATAAGACACTAGTTTAAATATATTTAATATTTAAATAGTTTTATATACTTATATAGTAGTCTAGCTACTAAATAAGACATTATATTAGATATATATAATATATAAATAGTTTATATACTTATTTAGTAGCCTAGCTACTAAATAAGACATTAGATTAAATATATTCAGTATATAATATAGTTTTATATACTTATTTAGTAGCCTAGCTACTAAATAAGAAGCTAGATTAAATATATTTAATATATAATATAGTTTTCTATACTTATTTAGTTACCTAGCTACTAAATAAGATACTAGTTTAGATATATTTAGTATATAATATAGTTTTATATACTTATTTAGTAGCCTAGCTACTAAGTAAGAGACTAGATTAGATTTATTTAATATATTATATAGTTTTCTATACTTATTTAGTAGTCTAGCTACTAAATAAGACACTAGATTAAATATATTTAATATATAATATAGTTTTATATACTTATTTAGTAGCCTAGCTACTAAATAAGAAGCTAGATTAGATATATTTAATATATTATATAGTTTTCTATACTTATTTAGTAGTCTAGCTACTAAATAAGACATTAGATTAAATATATTTAATATATAATATAGTTTCATATACTTATTTAGTAGCCTAGCTACTAAATAAGAAGCTAGATTAGATATATTTGATATATTATATAGTTTTCTATACTTATTTAGTAGTCTAGCTACTAAATAAGACATTAGATTAAATATATTTAATATATAATATAGTTTCATATACTTATTTAGTAGCCTAGCTACTAAATAAGACGCTAGATTAGATATATTTGATATATTATATAGTTTTCTATACTTATTTAGTCGCCTAACTACTAAATAAGATACTAGTTTAGATATATTTAATATATTATATAGTTTTATATACTTGTTTAGTAGTTTAACTACTAAATAATAATCTAGATTAGATATATTTAATATATTATATAGTTTTCTATACTTATTTAGTAGTCTAGCTACTAAATAAGATATTAGATTAAATATATTTAATATATAATATAGTTCTATATACTTATTTAGTAGTCTAACTACTAAATAAGAATCTAGCTCAAATATATTTATTATATTATATAGTTTTCTATACTTATTTAGTAGTCTAGCTACTAAAAAAGAAGCTAGATTATATATATTTAATATATAATATAGTTTTCTATACTTATTTAGTAGTCTAGCTACTAAATAAGAAGCTAATTATTATAAAACATCATATATTCTTTTATATATCTGTTTAATAGTCTAGGTACTAATTAAGATACTAGAGTATTATTTTAATCTTTATCTTATCGTTTTATTATATAATTTACTAATAAACTTTCATTCGTAGCATCGTAGCATCGCTACGTCATAAGTGCGGCGGTGCGTGTCACACCAGCTGTTATAGCAGGGGTGAAGCCTTTTTAGGGGCTGTCGCGCAGGTGTGACACGACCTTAAAAGGGGCTAGACAGGGGGCAACTGGGCATGCTAGAGGTGTGCTCCAAACCGGGCCGGACACTCAACTTGATCACCCACGGACACCCCCACAACCGAGACTAGTGACATCTGAAATTTGACTGCCATTTAAACTTTACGCCATCCTAACTTCTCAGTGAGAAGTTCTCACACGCCAACTCAACTCCTGCGTGCTCAGGTCTTGATTCTTGAAATTTACCGGTAGTATGTGCACACCCATCTCCCCATCATCACGTCAAGGAGTCGTTGACCTCTCGTAGGTAAAGGATCGGCTACCTACTTATGAGTATGGCCACCACTCCTCCCATTCTTAGTGACATGCCAAGCACCCTGCAACAGCTCCTGATCAACCAACTCCCCATCCTCACCGACTTCTAGGACCCCGATAACTTCCCCTTCATTATCGACAAGAGTCGTGCTCGCTCCGGGAGATGTTTGGTATAGACAGACCTCAATACTCTTGTTATAATCGTAAACCGTCCGCGTCTCTCCCCATTTGCCAAGTGTCAAAATCGTATTCTCCCTCACATAGAGAGGAAGCGTATCGAATTTGTGCTTCTCCTTAAACCATCCCGGTCCTGATTTCGTTTTGTTGTCGAAGAAAGAGGTCCATTTTCCGGCTGGCAGGTAAAATTCTACATCTCCTGATTCCTCGAAGATGGGTGCGACGAGGAGGGAGGAGCCTAACATGAATTGGCGGTCGAGAAACCATGACGTAGGATCGTCAGGGAATTCCAGAGCCATCGCTCTCAAGGAGAGTGGGAGTCCCAATTCGGCAGATTCCTGAGCTTGGGAAAAGATATAGGGCATGAGTCTGGCTTTCAGTGTAGTCCATTTCGAGAGTATCTTTGAACAACCTTGATCGGTTTTGTCGTCGTTATCGACAGTCCAGGGGACTCGGAATGAATTGCTGCCGTGAAGTCGACTGTGGGAGCAGAGAAGACCGAATGCTACCCATCTTTTGTAGATCCATGGTGGTGGGTAGCCTTCGAAGCCACCGATATCTACTGACCAGAAACTGTATCCGCAGAGTCCGAGGGAAATTCCTCCCCGGATGGATTCTGCCATTGCCTCTGGAGTCGACTCGCAATCTCCACCCCATTGAAGTGGGAATCTTTGAGTTCCTGCTGTAGCTGTACGAGCAAACAACACAGCTTCATTTTCTCCAAACCTATCCTGCAAGGCTTCGTAGACAATTTTGTTGTAGAGGAATGCGTAGTAGTTGTGCATCTTTCTTGGATCGAGTGAGGAATCGAACCATTCGACATCTTCACTTGGGATTCTCTCTCCAAAGTCTGTTTTGATGGAATCCACGCCTGTATCGAAAAGACCTTCCAGACACCCTACATACCATTTGACAGCCTCGGGGTTTGTAAAATCAACAATTCCCATACCAGTCTGCCACAAATCCCACTGGAAGATATCTCCATTTTTTCGACGTAGGAGATATCCTTTGCTAGCAGCAAGCTTAAACACAGGTGAAGCTTGACCAAGGTATGGGTTTATCCAGACGCATACTTTCTTGACGAGTCCTACAGCATCGTTAGTATCTCTTCAGTCCTCTGGGGTATATCCATCCACTCACCAGATGCTTTTAGACGAGCAATTTGTGCTTTGGGGTCTGGGAACATCTTGGAATCAAACACAAAATCACACCAATGAAATGCCTTGAGCCAGAAGCAATCAAAATGGAAAACTTCGACCGGGATATCGCGTGCCTTCATCCCCTCGAGAAAGGAGTTCACGGTAGTCTCATCGTAATTGGTGGTAAAACTGGTACTGAGCCAAAGACCATAACTCCAGCTTGGAACCTTTCCGGGTTTTCCTGTCAATATCGAGTATTTGTAAAGAATTTCTTTTGGGGTTGGACCGTGGATGATGTACCTAAAGCATATTAGAACCTCCCCATGATTTCCTGCAGTGGGATACCCACCATTTGATCCTTTGACTTTCAACACTGGTTTGAACGCGACAAGACCTTTCACTCCCAACTTCGAGCTCAACCTTATCAGGTGTATCAATAAAGATACCATATCCACGAGAACTAATCCATAGAGGAACGTTCTTGTATGCTTGATCACTGGAAGTTCCACCGTCTGCGTTCCACAATGTAATAGCTTGTCCAACTTTGTTGAATGCCCCAAATCTCTCACCAAGTCCATGTACTGATTCACCCACAGAGAGGGTCGTTTGTGTAAAGATATAGTGGTGAAGATTTCGCATATCCGCTGTTTGCATTGGATTGCTCGGTGCAGGACCATATGCGAAACCAATACTTCGATTGAGCAATGATGTGAGCTCTTTCGAGCCATCCGTGGCATGGAATCGAATCGCAAAATCATGGTCTGCCGTCTTCACTGTGGCGGAGATGGAGCCGGAGGAGATCGTGGTTGTCTTTTCGGCTGTAACAATGTTCGATTCGCTTTTCTCGGGTTTTCCTTGCGGGTATAGATCGAAATGCGGTCCAGGGTTGAGAGCTCCCAACCAATGTGTGACTTCGACAGAGATGGCTCCATCGAATGGTGCACCGATATCCTGGGGGCAGAGGAGTCAGTCAATTTTTGGATTTTCGAGATCTGGATATACGTACGACTGTCAATGTTGGCAGATTCAAGGTGTCCGATCTCTGCATAATCTTTCGGGTTGGACACAACAGGCTTATGGCTTTGCCATCCTCACGAGGAGTAATGGCATAAACCTCCTCAGCATATTCTAGGCGTTTGCCCTCGGCGGCAAGCCACATGCCATCACGAAACTTCATGATGTTGGAGGCAGGCGGAAGCAGGAGGGGTGGTTTGGGATGAGTTTAGGAAACGAGGCTGTATATTGCCGGAGAAAGAAGCTATATCATATATGAAGTTGAAGAAGAGAGAGGGATCTGAGTGAATAATTTTGGGAGAAGAGAGGCTGTCAAAACAAATACCACTCGCTGGGAGAGAAACTACTCGAGTACCCCGCCAGAGATAACACAACATTTGAGGGTCCATCGTTCCTGCAGTACTAAAGTACTGCCATCATAAGCGGACAACTCGAGGAAAGTCTCCTCGTATGAGCGCAAAGGGTGAGTGAGAGTGGGGATAGAGGTTGCAGTGGGGTGATGTGATGCGGAGTGAGGAGACAACAGCACCCGAACCCACGATCTCAATTTATCCACTCGGTCCAATTATCTTCCGATTATATGGTGGCACCAGGGGGTGCAGGAATTCGTGACTGGCGAATAGTTAACTAACTCTCTACTACTCCTTCTATTATTTATTCGAGACTCGATAAATCGATTCTATTATCCTAAAAGGCTTAAATAATCAAGATTTTAATATGTTTATTGTTCTAAAGGAGCTGGAATAATTATAGAAGTGTAAGTACTTCGAAAATACAGTCACGAATTCCTACAGCCCCTGGTGGTGGCTGTTAGCGACCCTCTCGGACTTTTTGGCGTATTGGCGCCCAAATATATGATAATTCGACGTACTCCACCACCACCTTTGACACTTAATTATACTTCGAAGTCAAGAGAATTGTGTATTAAGGCTATTCGATCGTACCAAGATTATATATACTCGATTATCGTAGGAGTTGTGGTCGTCGAAAAGGTGCGATTTAATTACATAACTGCGGCCCCGTGCGACCTACTGTCAGTCCCGATCGACCCCTCGAGGACGACAACACTCAACCAATTCCTACTATACGATGATTCTCCAAAAGATCTCGCAATGTTTCGATGCCGTCGACGGTGTACTCCAACACTAGTATACCAAAGTTCTATTCTTAGAGGGTGGAAACATCTACCATGCGCGAACTCAATTTCGAATTCCATCAAACCTGAATATCATACTTCGCAGAGAGAACCTCACCCATATCACGCTCATTCCTTTCGAATCGTACTGCCCTCTCTATTCATCAGAGTTCACCTTAGCACCAGAGCCTTTCCTAGAAGACTACTATATCAAAAGGCCAAATCTCATGAGCTTTGAGGATGGGTGGAATATCTGTGAGACTGTTCTAAACGATATTAGAGCCTGCGAAATTCTAAAGAAACATCCTTCTCCAAATATTGCAAAATATCACGGCTGTCAGGTCTATAATGGACGAGTGACAGGCCTCTGTTTCTCGAGGTATCCGCAGACTCTGATGGAAATGGTTAACCCACGTCATCTTAATAGAGACGAATTTTTCCAGGAAACGCCTCAAATCACCAAGAATAGAGCCAGCCACTATCTAAGGGGGGTCGAGAGAGGTATCAGGCACATACACACTCTCAATCTTGTCCACAACGATATCAATCTCAACAACATCATGATCACGCAGGACGATATTCCCGTGATCATTGATTTTGACTCTTGTTTGCAAGAAGGAATGCCGTTAGGCTCTACCACGAAGCGTACATTTCAATAGCACGATCCAAGTGTTCATTTGTCGCAGACAAGCAATGATGATTGGGCTTTCAAAGAGGTCTGTAGGTGGTTGACTGGAGGGAGATCTGCAAATCCAGAGGAATGATCCCAAAAGTTAGATGTGAAGGAAACGAATAACTATCAAACATAGATAATATGATTTCATACTTGTATGCTATTATTTACAATTTCATAAATAAATAAAAAACCTCAACAACCTTACAATAAAACAGTCCAACCAAGCCACAACTGTCCACACCTTCCGTGATAGTAAAGATGCCACCTATTACACTACATCAGCATTCATCATTTGTAAGGCCGTGTTGGCTTACAATATATATAAGCACACAGACCGATTCTACCCTTTTACTTCTGAGGTTTTGGGGGGACATATGAATCGGAGTGTGGACAGGTTTTTGATTTACCGGCCCCGACCTATTAATTGTGCTGTTGCAAACTTCCGCCATGTTGCTAAGGTAGTGAGCTTTTGCCAAATTGGCATACTGACCGTCTAAAAGTAAAGCGCAATTTCCTCCACAACCACAACATCACAACGCCATCAAATGATTATATCTATAAGACAGTATGCCTCGAAGACTACAGCTGTATCTTCTTGGTCAGCTCCCAACTAACCCCTTCACGAGTATCTACCTCGTATCTGCCATGCCTCCATCGACATGCCCGGCGAGTGCTCGAGATGTAGCTGCTGTGGCGTGCGAACCACGCCATATATGACAGCACTTGAAAAAGAGGCTCAAATTCCCATCTACCTGGATTTACTATCTATGGTATTATCAAGAACCTTGCCAGCAACGTTGGAATTGGATTCACGATGGTTTGCCTTTGCGCACATCGGTTTCTACACACGCTTTCTGCTTTCCAATCGACTCATTCTTCTGTAAACAATGGCCGGTTCTCTGCTCTGATTTGCGAGATCCTTTCTGGCTCTAAACCCCTTCTCAGCATAGAAATTCTCCGATGGAACTCGGCCCGGTTATGCTCCTCGTGTATGAAAAGGAACATTATTGAAATTCTCTGCTGTTTTTGTACAACACGAGGTCACTGGAACTTCTCGATCGTCACGTTTGATACTGCGCCGTCGAGTTGTGGAGTGGAGTTGGATTTCATGGCATGGGTTGCTCTCTTTTCATTCGTCGTTCTAAGCTACCCCCCCCCCTTGCCATTTCTGCCGTTTTCCAAGCGCTCCTCTCATGCATACTTTTCCGGTTTAATTTTTCCGACACTCTTGAGGTCGAGCAAAAGAATCCACCCAACCATCCCCCCTTGCTCATTGCTTTTATCCGGAGCTATGGCGGGGTATGGAGCAGATCCGGGGTTGAGTCGGCAGGGGTCGAGACTCACTGCTGCGGTGAAATTCATTCAAAAATTCAGTGGCGTAGTGAGGTGTTCTCGGTCATATGTTTCTTGGGGAGAATATATAGTGAACTCGAGGGGAAGGTTGTCCTACAGCTCACGATTTTGACTTGCTTACACCGTCTTCCATCATGGGGAAAATATTCAATGTCTCGCTGGCTATTTTTGCAGCAACAGGGTACGAATGCCCATAGGAAAGCTTGAGTTTGAAATGCTAATGAATGGGTTTCTACAGATCCTTTCTGTTTGGTTACGATGCGGGTGTTATGACGTGAGTACATCCTTATTCTGCGAACTGTAATTCTGGTTGTACTCGTTTGAGATTTCGGAATTGTGCCCCGATGTCTTTTTTGGAATCTCGTGAAACTAACTTCACGTGCAGTGATGTTATTGCGTCTCCAAACTTCCTAAAATACTTCAACACAACCTCGACTTCGTCGATAATTGGGGCAATAAACTCTACCTTCAATGGCGGTGCAGTCTTTGGTTCGCTCATGGGGGGACTCACAATGGATCGGTTTGGAAGGAGAATGACTATACAGATCGGAGCTCTTATTTGTCTTGTCGGTGCCATTCTCCAGGCTTCTGCCGTTAGTTTGGCTATGATTCTTGTTGGCAGAATCTGCGCAGGTTGGGCCGTTGGTTTGCTTAGTATGGCAGTTCCAGTTTACCAGAGCGAATGTGCACACCCAAAGGTACGCAGAAATTGCGCTCGAGGAAAGAGAATAGAGAGGGTACGTTTCTAAGGCTGACTCCTCGTCCATAGATCCGAGGCTTAATTGTCGGTATGGCTCAACAAATGATTGGGGTTGGATTCATCGTGTAAGAGTCACTTTTACTTCTTTCCACGTTTCCTCGTTGCTAATTTGCGTCTTTAGATCCACATGGGTTGGATACGGTAGTAGCAAGGCCGATGACTCAAATTCAGTTCAATGGAGATTTCCACTTGCATTCCAAGCAGCACCATGTATAGTACGCAAGCAAAGTTCCAACTCCAGAAGGGAAGTTCCCACTAACAAACTTAGATTCTGTGTATTGGAATGATTTTCTTCCCCGAAAGCCCCCGACATCTCATGGCGACTGATCGCGAAGAAGAAGCAATGCGAGTGTTGAGGAAGCTACATGCGGATGGAACAAATGGTACGCTTTCTTGGTGAAAATCTGGAACTCATATGATTGACGTTGATGAATGATACAGATGAATGGATTGATGCCGAATTCTTGGAAATCAAACAAACTATTGCGGCCGAGAAGGCGATAACTGTCCCAGGCTGGAAAGTTATGTTTACTGTTCCTCAATGGAGGACGAGACTGATGCACGGTGTTGCCGTTCAAGTGTTCACCCAAATGAGTGGAATAAGTATGTTTTCTGGCCTCCAACCTTCTCTTCTATCTTCCTAACCATGTTTCAGATGTCATCGGTTACTACCAAAATATCATGTACAAAGCTTTAGGATTCGAGCACGGAAAAGCTTTACTAATCTCCGGAATTTACAATTGCGTCGGTCCAATAGCAAGTAAGGCATTCCTTCGCAATATGCGCATAAGAAGTCACTAACCTGGAAAGATCTATTCTTCATATTTTTCCTCCTCGATCGTGTCGGCCGAAGAAAGCCACTCCTCATCGGCACAATCGGAATCACAATCGCCTTATTATGCGAGGGGGTCATAAACAGTCAAAACATCGACGGAAAACGTCACAGTCTCTCGATAGCCGGAGTGTTCTTCTTATTCCTCGTAACTGCGATTTTCTCCTTCTCGTTTGGTCCGATATCATGGGTCTACATGTCTGAGTAAGTTTTTTCCCCTCCCTACCCCACCCCCCCCCTCTTCTCCTCTCCTTGAACACTAACATTCTCTCAGAGTAATGCCAATGCAAATCCGCGCCCGCGGAAACGCCTTTGCGACTGGAATCGGCAATTGGCTCGTCGCCACAATATGGGCACAAGTCTCACCCATTGGTTTAGGAGAAATCGGATGGAAGTTCTACTTCATATTTGTCGCTTTCAATATCGTGGTTACCTTCCCGGTTATCTTTTTCTTCTTTAAGGAGACGAAACAGATGAGTCTTGAGGATATTGATTTGTTGTTTGGAGAGAGGGCATTGGGTACTTTGCCGGATGATTTGCATAAGGAGGGGAATGTGGGGGTGGTTGAGCATATTGGTGGGGAGAAAGTTTAGGGAGAGGAGGATCGCGAGTTTGAAAGGATGAAGAGGGGTGTAGAGAGGAGGAGTTGATAGGAAGAATGATACCTTGGGTTGAATAAACCTTATTCAATTAGTTGGATTCTGTCGAGTGTCTCATGGTTTCTTAGATGTAACGCTTTTAGCCGAACACCTCGACGTATAATTACTCAGAACTGTTCTGGTTGTACCTTCCCAAATTCTGATCAGAAATGATGCATTTATTCCCGACGTAAAATGGATACCACTGGGGTCTATCTAAGGGAATTCTGTGGAATGGTGGCTTGAATCACCTATACTAATTTCGTAACCTGAGGTACCACTAAAGCAGAGCCGGCCTATTGAGGTCGACACATGCTTGTGCAACACTATTAACTGTGCTATGCACTTCCTTCTTGCACTAGTTGTATCCCTTACTTTCAAATTATTCTATAAACACAGCGCATAAAAATGGATAACCTCCCAAGACATAAGGCATGGCGCAAGCGCAAGTTAACTTATCCGAAAAAATTCGCAAGGCCCTTCTTGCATTTTTAAAATTCCCTGTTGAAATTGCGAACAGCATTAAAAGGGAGAACATCACTAAACCAAAACACATATTGTGAAGCTTCGCTGAATTTCTGTGAGTTCGAGTGGTGGAGCTTCAAGAGCACATCATTGCGCTGGATAATGATGTTCTGAAAGCTCCGGTTCTTCTTAGCATACCTTGCATAATGACGGCTAGTTTTTCGGGCAGTCCTTTATAGAGCTTGAAGCTTACAACCCTCAATCCAGCCGAAGCAATCAGGAAATATAAAACTCTGAACCAAGAAAGACTACAGTACAACCCCTTCGAAGCGCCCAGGTTGTTTCCCGGTATTCCTCAGTGGAAATGGCTGAACGTGTTTCTACCAGACCAGTTAAACAAATAAGCAGAAATAGGAGCTCTGGGAACCCCATTCAAAGAAATAAACTACGAGAGCTTGAGAAACAAGGTCGTCTTATTCGAGATAGAAAAAACGGTATTACTAAGCGATTGTTGCTGGGAGAGTTTGGTGTGGTTGCACTGATAGTGCCTATGGTTATCATGATACTAGTTGTAGGATCGACCTCTTCTATGATAACAGCTTCCGTTGCTGCGACAATTTTTGTTATTTTGCTCTCATTCAGTGTATCAGACATGGACGGGAAAGACATTCTGGCGGCTGTGGCGACTTACACGGCTGTGCTCGTAGTTTTCGTTGGGGCGAGTAGCAAAAATTACTGAGGAGTCTTGTATACTCAGTCTAAGGATTCATAATAGCTACCTAGTGAGACTACAGTGTCCTGAGTCATCAAGTCAATATGTCAATTATCACGGGTAAAAACGCCGAGCAATCGCCTACACACCTCCTTAAGTCGCTTATATGCAAGAATTAAGCTCATTTGGCCTCTAAATTTAATCATCATCATGAGAATTGAAAACCAAACAGAGACAATAGAATCATCAAGTATAGAAACCAGGGTTTGAAGAATTCCAGAGCCTTGGGTCTCTTCTACATTACAGTTTACATATATAGCTTGTCACGTGTTGGCAACAAATGCCCCTGTTGGGTATTTAGGCTGTAATCTTATTTTGATTTCCTACATAGCATTTTTGCTCATCCTTTTTTAACTACCAAAGTACAAAAACCCGAGGTATCAAACTTCATCTTACAAGAGGCGAAATTATCGCAAGATCAGAGCACATTGTGCTAAGCTTCGCTGATTTACAAAAGACAAGAGCGCTCCAGCTCCAACGCCAAAGCATACAGCTGGACAGACAGAGACAAGATCAGTAGCCAGAAAGACTGGGTGAGCATATGCATGAATATGGTTAGTCCCAGGCATGAATTTTCGGGTTCTGAGATTTCTTACCAATATCTTCCCAGCCCAAGCGATAAGGGACTACGAAACCCCGAGTCATGGAATATTGCATTACAGTCCCTTCGGAGAGCCGTTTGGTTTACGCCCACATGAAGATATCGTGGAAACGCCATTCAAAAACGAATGCAAATTGAGGGAGTTAAATAAGAATGTTCGTCTTCAACGAGACAGACAAGACCCCATTAGTGCGCTTCTATTGCCGGAAAACTTCAAAATGTTCATGTTCATAGCAATTTTGGTCATTGTGTAGATATTACTAATATCGCATTGCTCACGGGTTTCTATGCTACGGTGCTATTCATTGTCGTTTTCTTGACTTTGGAAGAGTCATGACTGGGAAATATGCTATGGATACCATTGCGGCGTATTCGACTGTGCTGGCGGTGCTTTTTAGAAATTTTGGGACGAGCGAGTTTTACCTCTCCAAAGCACCCGGTGAAGGGAGGAGAAAGATGGACTGGGGACTTGTTGAAGCGGAGGTTTCTCGTTCTGAGTATCGTTGGAAACCTTTCATATGAACTTCAAAATGAACTTGTTTGGACTGGTACTCGAAAAGAAGGGAAAGGGGGTGCCATCAAAGCTGTCGTACCTCGCGACGCGCCTTTCACTTTATCTCCGAGAATTTGATATCCTTCCCATTTGCCACGATAAGATTTTAAAGCCACGCGTCCGAGACTTTACCGCAGTGTATCATTGCCGCACTGGCTGCGTATGCAGAGATCTTTCACTTGTGATTGATTGGTGTCGAGGAGATCGGAACTGGTTTGCGAACTCCCGGTGGACAGAAAAAGGGGCAGCATTACTTCAATCTGCAAAAGTACCAATGCCTACAGCTCAACGCGAATGAGATAATGACATCCAGCACTGTAGGAGGGAGTAAACTAGCATCTTGCGCAGCTAATCATATAATTGTTATAATTTTTACGACTTGTTGTTGTATCAGGGAGGGTCACTAAATTATGCTGCCACTTTTTCTCAAGGAGGAACTCCACGTGACCATACTGTAACTGTTTCTGCATTGAAGCCTGTACATTTTGACATTCTCTGATGGAATCCCCCCTTTTCGACCTTGGTCGACGGTTGAATGGAAGTTGGTATCTTGGTCTAGAACTACGAGTTACACGTCAGAACCCGGAGCGTTGGTATTTGGTAACGATTCTTAAGCAATCATATTGAAACCGGGTAACGAGGTGTCCAGGAGTAAAGTATTCAGTAAAATAGCTTGCCGAGGATGAAGACTTCGTGGTTTAAATTCAAATGGATAAAATGGAGTGATGAGTTGTGCATCGGTTCCTTGCACAAATATGTGGCTGGTGATTTGCATAAGTGGCAACGAACTTTTCATTGGTCGCTCCAGCTACTCGTGAAACGTTAGCGCGGCGCTGACAAAATCACAGGGCGATGTCTCTTAACCAACCTCATCACACAACTCGACAAGTCAAGGAACGGCCCGAATCGGCATTCATCTCCACGTCACAAGCCACTGGAAAAATGGTTTCTATTACATCCATACAAGCGATTTCTACCCAGTAACTTCATTTCATTTTGTGCAGCTCATTCGTTGAACCACTGCGAATCATTCACCTATTCTTCCAATTGCCGTTCACCAGGTTATTACCGAAACTACACCTCGCTATCAAAAAATGATCCCCAGGCGTGCCATGAACAGCCTAGAATTTCAGCCAGCGCCATATCGCATGTTCAGGTCCATGGAACGTTGCCATGTCTTTGAATTTTCTAAGTGGTGCCGACCTGATATGCTTCTCCTATCCCCGTCACATCTCACTATCAAATGATTTTCTGAAAAGCAGATTCTCCGAGCGTTCAAGTCATTCTCCCCTATTTTCCAGTTCTGCCCTATCATAGTCCATACAGTACTCACCGCACTTGCTTCTTCCTGCATATTTGCCATATCGTTAGCATATTCACTATTCCTTGAAAAGCTGTGCTGTCGGCAGCTTCACATGGTCTTCTCGGCTCCAAGGTTCCGAGCTTCAGTTCTTTCTTTCTTTCTTCTTTCAACAGCCTCTATTCACGAAATGTATCAATTACTGCTACCAATCAAAAAGAGAAGCTCGTAGAGTCTGCATGCCCCCACTGGTAGCATAAAGTGGAACCATGACCCCCCTCTTTCTTGACTTTACAACCTTGATATTTACTCTTCCTGTACATTGCACTTTAAATTCTTACTCTTTTTTGCGACACCCCACTCCCCTTACAGGGCACAATAAGTTTTCGCGTCGTCAGTGATAATCATTTGTAACTCGCCTGGCTTGCGAGTCCTCACCTTTGGAACTTCGTGCTACAAACCTGTCTCTGTGGTACCCCTCCTTCATACAAATGTCTCTCAAGACCTACCTAAGCCTTCTCTTGGCTCTCTTTGCATTCCAAGTTCATGCTTGGATGCCTGGAGAGCATCAAGAAATATACTCGGTTGATGGCACCAATCTATTCAACCACTCCGAAACAAGCGGCAATAGCACCAAGCGTTGGCTTCCAGGTACTCCCAAGATTCGAGGTGTCAATCTGGGTTCTCTCTTCGTCTTTGAACCATGGATGGCTACACCGGAATGGAATGCGATGGGCTGTGGTGCCTATGCCTCTGAGTTTGACTGTGTCATGGGCCTCGGACAAGGTCAAGCAAATCAAGTATGTCAATTTCTTGTTTCGTTTCCGCTCTTTGGACATCTTATGTCATTTTGAATCTCCCCAAGAACAATCTGAAATTACTCTCTCCATATTCAATTAAGAAGCAATCTGACTCTTCTTCATAGGCTTTCGCAAACCACTGGAACTCTTGGATCACTCAAGGTGATATTGCACAAATGGTCAGCTATGGCTTGAATACCATCCGAATTCCCCTTGGTTACTGGCTTCTTGAGCCACTTGTCTATTCAAATAGCGAACACTGGCCCCAAGGTGCTTTTCCATACTTGGAGCGACTCGTTGGATGGGCAAGCGATGCTGGAATGTACATCATTCTTGATGTTCATGGAGCGCCTGGTGCCCAGCAATCTAGACAACCATTTACAGGACAGGTGAGCAAGTCAAACTCTTATTATTTAATTTCAAAGCTGAAATTGGATAGATGGCACCTACCGCTGGCTTCTACCAGGGATACCAATATGACCGCGCCGTGGAATTCGTGGGATGGCTTTCGGAGGTTGTTCACACGAGAGGGGCTTGGAGAAACGTCGGAATGATCGAAGTAGTGAATGAGCCCATCCAAAATGCGGGGGCAGTTCCTGGTTTGTTGGACAACTACTATCCTAATGCCTATGCGGAAGTTAGACGCCGAGAAGCCACACTAGGCATTACGCAAAACAACCTTCTCCACATTCAAGCCATGGTATGTCTTTCTTAACGGATCTCGGGATATAAAGGACGATGCTGACATTTATAATTTCTAGAATACGCTGTGGGGATCTGGTGACCCTCACTCTCACCTTCCAAACGATTGGTTCATGGCGTACGACGACCATCGGTAAATCCTTCAAGCCCCATCTCTGATTCAATCGCTAAACTATCTAGATATACCAAATGGGATTCTTCTGTACCCGTCGACAAAAACGCCTACGTCCAAGATGCATGCCACAACAACCGCCTCAGGTTCGTCCCCCTGAAGTACTTATACTTCTATTTCACATGGGTAGTTCTAGCTATTCATACTTATATATACTAATCTACCATGCCACATTCATCAGTGGTGCTAATGAAGCGACCAGCAACTGGCCTACTATAGTAGGAGAGTTTAGTCTATCAGTCCCGGACGCCGTACAATGGAACGGAGACTGGAATCCTGATGGAAATAAGGGATTCTATGCTCAGTGGTTTGCCGCTCAGATCATTGCTTATGAACGCGATACCAACGGCTGGATCTTTTGGAGTTGGAAGACCCAATTGGGTGATTATCGATGGGGTTATCAAGGTTCGTGATTTTTCTTGGCTGACTTGGGCTTTTGTCTCGCTAGATCTGCTGCTAATGGAACTATAGATGCGGTGGCACAAGGTGTCATCCCGAGCAACCCACAAAACATCAACTGGGGCACATGCAATGGTGTTTAAAGAGTCTTCCCCATTCTTGGCAAGAACTCATTTATTTTCTTTGGGGGAGTTTTCGGGATTCGGATTTTCGAACGCAAATATTTAGAGGCAGATTGATACCCGATACCCAGGCGCTGCCCCATTCGGAGGGGAACTTTCATTGCTGGAATGATGGAAAGCTCTTTTTCGATTCTAGGTGGCTATTTTCTGGGAGAGCTTTAACTTGATGGAATTGCTCTGCTGGAACTTAGGACCACTCTTTCAGAACACTCAAATGTTCAAATGGACTGATGAAATTCACATATTTTGAAACGTTAACTATCTTGGCTTCGTACTTGTTTGATTTTGTATGGTGACAGGAACACTAAAGTGCAATTTTGGCAGCCTGGTTTCCTTGCTAACTTAAACGATTCGTGGAGATGAATAATATGTTGCCAATTCCCTTCACTTCAGTATAATCGTCTACAGAGAGACTTGACTTACGATGAAACTGAAAAGCAGTTTTCTTACTTCAGGGTATCCTGGGAATGGTAGTGAGTTTCAGGAAGGTACTGCAAAGCCACTCCAAAATAAGGTCTATTTCTAATTATGTAAATTTGTTCACTATAGTTTATTTTCTTTCAAAGGTAACATATTTCAATTGATCAGACTACCTATAGGCATAACAAAGAGAACAAGCAAATCCAAAAGGTCGTAACACTTGCCAACGTACTCATTGTCTCACTCCACTGACGCATCCTATGAAACTCGAGCTTCACACGACGAACATAATTTTAGCGGTAACCCCAAACCTCCACCACAATATTTACCTTGACCTCAGAGGCTCTCTTGAATAGAAAGTTTCCGCTAACAATGAATACATAGACAATTTCCAGATCAAGAACCTAAGAGTTATATGGGTTCAGATAGTTTCCTACTTTCCATGGCCATCCCGCCATGGAACACACCAAATATCATTTCATTCATTCCACTCCCAGTAACACCATAATTCCCAGACATCTCGGTCGTGAAAGACTACACAATAACGCATACCTTATTGTCAATTTATATCACGTTTAAAATTCCTATCTAGTAGGGATTCTTCCAACCTCGTACCTCATTCTTAATTCCACCACAAATACATCCCATCTTTCCCAGATCTTTCCTCCAAAAAGCCAAAAAACAATACTCACAACCTTGAACAAAATGCTCATTTTAGAGCCCCTCAAAACCCACCTGCAAAGATCCAAAAAGTCTAGGTCGCGTGTTCAACCCCCATTCTCGCTCCTGGTAAAACTAAAACGCACCCCACCTGGTGTACTCATTCGTAAGACAGAGTATACTAAGTACTTAAGAACTCTAAACCCGCTCTTTTTAGTAGTAGGCGATGGAGGAAAATACTATCTAGCTTACTTGGATAGCCAGATAACACTCTCGCAAAGATAGCCAAAAGTAAAAGCTGGTAGTAATTAAAAGAATCTCAAGTGGTTTACGTGCAAGCATAATCTGTCCCGCGGATGAGTACACCCGTGGTGCCATTTAAAGGTCGATAACACGAAGCCGATTCCATCAAAGCCATAGAATAATGTAATACCCTAGATAAAAAGACCAAAAACTTAGTCCATTAGTTAATTAGAGCTCACGGAACAGTTCTCGATTTTTTTTACTACTAAATCAGCCCGGGATTATCGACCCTTAGAGGTGCCCCGAGGTATAACAGCTACTTATTTAAGTCTACAAAGAAATAAAAATGAGAACCCAATTACGTGGTTCCTTTAAGTAGAACTAGAGAAAGTCAAGGTCGTGCTTTTTTAAACCTCAACGAGACACCACAGAGACGGGACTTGAGTTCGGTCGCTCTAACTCTTATAAGCTTACGTCAAGCCACTAAGAAACAGCGCGCTAAAACCGGGCAAGAAGAGGAAGGTATAACGGATAATGCACCAATAGAGAATTGGACAAGTTGAGAATATGAGAGTACGGGATAATGGTGGGTCGTAATGTCGAGGAGATGAAGGTTGTCCTAGTAAATAGAGTGAGCATTGAGTAGCATTCAGAAGTGGGGTCACACTTCAGCTTTACACAACCTACCTCGTTGTCGAAGTAAACAGTAAACTGTATCTTATATTTGTTCTGTAGAGAAAGGTAGGGAGAAAAATCCCACATAATTGTTTTCGCCACACCGGATTTCTCGCTACGCGCTTACTGAAATGAGCTGTATTACCGCCTCTCGACTATCCTTCGTCTCTTACATAAGACAACCGCTTTCTTCATTGTTTTGGAGTTTCTTAATTGTTTTAGAGCAAAAGCAACCAGACTCGAGGTAAAGAAGAGATGGCACCAGCAGAGATATATAAATGTCCAGAGCACAAGGCTTTCTAATCGATAACAAAGCCGTTAGACAACTATAAGAGAAACCTCTACTTGAAGTCAACGATGAAAGTAGCTCTGCTTTAGAATAGCTTCTTAAGTTGTTTTCAGAAGACGCGGCGTATTATAATATAGTAATAGTATCTCGCGAGTTAGTCTACGAGCTATAATAAAACAGCTAAAGACTTAGATAGATAGGAAAGTCTAGAGAGAAGAAAGATTTACTTAAGTAAGCTATAAGATAACAAATAAGCTAGAAGAGTATAAGTAAGCTAGACTAACGGGAATAAAATAATATATAAGCTATAAGAGTCGAGTTAGCTACGAGGATAAAAATAAGCTTTAAGAATTAAATTGAAAAGTAAGCTCTAATAGTATAAGTAAGCTATAAGAATCTTAGGAGATAAGTAAGTTACTAGAGAATTATTCTTCTATTTTACTATATTATATCGAAAGTAGAGTACTTATTAAGTTATATAACTAACCTCGTTATTAAAGTCTTATATATAATACTATAACACTTTAACGTTCTCTCGACAGAAAGTATTAAAAGCGAAGCAGCCACATCGGAATATTTAATCTAGAAAAAAGTACGGAGGAGTACCTAGGTAAGAAAGATAGGAAAAACATCGACACGTGATAAATATCGAAAACACGTGTCTTATACGAGAAGACCCGACCAGGTGGACTCATCTCAGCTCTCGTCATCTTATCCCAAGGCCTTGTCACTTTCCAAGGTCACACATAGACTTGGTCTCTGGAACCCAGATTCATCTTACTCGCTCGTTGCCGTACTTACGAGCTATCGTCTCATTTTCTCTCATCCACACTCATGATTCGAATAAGAAATGGGAATGAGAACATGCGCTGCGCGAGATGAAAGCAATAAATATGAAGAATGCCGGAAGAGAAATGAAATACATGGAGGAATGAGCTACTTAGTGAGCTTAGCGCTTCCTCCTGTTGGTGTGCCTGGTGACCCTTGTGCCTGTGTACTTGTACCTGTGTACTTGTACCAATAAGGACGGCTGTGAGAAGGGAGTGGGTTGACGAGAGGCGTTGGCCTTTCCATTGTTGTGATTGGGTTTGTAAGCATGTACAGTGGAGTACCTAGCCGATGAAAACAGGCTGATGAATTGGCGGGAATTGGAAGCGATAAGCTGAAAAAGCTGGTTTCTAATGAAGCTCTCTGTTCTGTTTCGTATGGTATGTCATCGCTTTCAGAGCTGTCTTATCAAAATGAGATAAGACGGCGAAGTTATAAATAGAACACTTCACGTGATACATAGGCTGTCGGGACCTCCCGGGTTTCGATCCCTTGTTCCGGACTTTTGATCATGTTTTCCGAAGGGCCAGAGGCATCATGACATCAATGATGCCATTTATGCCACGAAACACAACCAGGCAACCTGCCCATGTGCCTGGAGAGCGAGGCAACAGTTGGTAGACTTAGACTTAGACTTCTTGCTCTCTCTTCCATCCAACTTCCCATGTGTTGATTGTTTGGTGGTGACACATTCTTATCTGGCTGCATAAAATGATGCACGTTCGCCTCGCCTCGGCTTGGGGGAGCTTTATCGCCCTGCTGCTTGCGCGCTTTGAAACCCCGCACATCCAACACCTCACATCCCCATCCTCGTCTCGCAGGCTTCGTTATCTATGTATGCAATACTTCTAGAATAGTATTGTCGGCGTCGTCAGTGGCAGAAGTAGAAGTCCGATGACCCTATTGACCCGAGGTCATTCGTCCTTCCAGCCACCAAAGCCCTGGGCTGTTTGCAAGCAGGCGCTGTGTGTGATGACGGGCGCACCTGTAGGCAAGTGGCCATGGCCAAACTGAGACTCCACCAGCCATCTGAAGCACCTGCACCTGCACCTCTCAGGTCCCGTCTCCCGTCCTCTCCTATCAGATCAGGCGAGGCCAGGCAGTGGCAGTGGGAGTGGGCAGCTGGTCCTAGACGACCACGACATCAAGGTAAATAAGAGACCCCCCCCCCCCCCCCTTCCTCTCTTCTCCTTCTCTCTCCCTACCAAACATACAAACCATCAAACCATCCTACAAACAAACATTCATCCTTATTTATATTCCTTTTTTTATCTTCCTCTTCTTCTCCATAGAGTGATAGTTGCATTCAGTTGCCAATTATCCAACCGACCTTCTTTATCTGCATCTCCCCTCCTCGCCTAACTCACTCGCCGTGATCTCGAAGAGGACCAACAACAGAACCAGCTACTTACTTTCACTCTCTTTGTCTCTCTGTTCCTGCCTACTTGTACCTTTTTCCCCCTTAGCTACCACTTAATTGTGCGTGGTCATCCGGGTTGCCCTTTCCTCATCTTACTATTACGCCATCCGCAATTTCCTGTGACTCGGATCCAGAGAAGAGTCATCCGGCAACTTGCTACTTCTACAGTTTCGATAACCTACTTCATTCTATATCTCCTAATAACCTTCCAACCTTTCGACGACCTTCTTCTTTGATATCAAAGAACACAAACATTCCCCTTTCCGCATTGCCATCAAGTGGTACCTCTGGAACAAAGAAGCCGACCTTAGACCAACTCAACCTCCATTGAGTCACCTTCTGACTAAACCCTTCAACTTTCTTCTTCAAGTCTCCAACTTCACCTTGTCTGCAAACAGCTTCTTGCAAGCTACTCTTCAACACCACAACACCAACGCCACTACCCCCCTCTCCAACAACACCCTTGACCATGTCGGCTTCCCTTCAACAACGCGATATCCGATCCGCTTCCGTACCATTCAAGCGTGATAGAGAGCATCACCAGAAGTGGAGCAATGGTACACGTTCACACCATGGAGTTCCTCCTATTCACGAGGTTATCGTCGATGGCGTAATTCAGACCGAGTATCAGTGGAATGCCCACGGACGCAAGGAGCCAACCAAAGCCGAGATCATGCAACGTGCCAAAGTTCGTCCTAATGCCTTCAAGTCGATTCTGTAAGTATCTCCCAGTCCCATTTCCCACTCCGCAGAACCCCAACTAATAATTCTTTCCATCAGTGGCAACAAGACCCACGCCAACCGAACTCCCAAGCCCTTCTCCAACAATGGTTCCGGCGCCTTCTACTCGGGCACAATCCAAGGCCGTCTCGACCGAAAGGCAGACGCTTATCTCGAATCCACCGCCTCCACCCCTCTTTCCGAATCCCTCATCGCTATCCTCCCTCAACATGTCAACAATACCTCTCCAGCCATCAGCACTCTCGATGCGGATATCCTCTACAGCTTTGATAACAAGGGACCAAGTCCAACTGCAAAGGGCACCAAGGTCGAACTTGGCTCTTTGATCGAACAAGCGGAGCAGAAGTGGATTGCTGAGCAAACGGAGAAGATTATCAAGGGTGAATACGAGGTTCTTGATGCACAAGGGGAGAAGACGGTGCTAAAGAAGAAGAGGGGAAGTCCTAAGCAGAAAGCTACACGGGATAGTGTCAAGGTTGTGGAAGATGAGGATGACGGGTTTGAACTCATTTAATTTCTCCGCTTTTCTTGTCTATCTTCCTCGCTTCGATGGAATGATGGACTTGCATTATTGAGGGGGAGACCTTGATGGTTTTCTCTCTCTCGCTTCGCTTTCGCCTTTTTTACTTTACACGACTTCGATATTTGCACGGCGTCTGGCTTCGGATGGATACATGTCTGCATTTTCGGTATTAGCTTACCCTTTCACGGGGAAGGATAGCTTACGATACCCATGATTTTCCTTTCTCACTGGGGCGGTCAGCATCATTTGCTTCTTCGCCCCTTCCCAAGGTGTAACACACTTACTTTAGCCTACCCATTGTACATATACCAGAGATGATTACTTGGGAAGGATGGCTAGGAGCATCTTTTCCTTTTTTTCCTTACCATGAATGAGGTGTTTACTTTGAGGGATAGATAGATTTGACTCTTTTTCTTCTTCGGGGATGGGATGGATGGGATGGAGTTTTTTTGCATAGCTTACCCAGAGCGGGAAGGATGGCTTGCTTTTTTTTTTACGCGGGCTGGATTGATTTGCTGGAACCTACCCATTAGAGATGAGCACACGCATGGCGTCGCTTGTGACGACGACCTTTGAATAGAGATGTCTCTTGCCTCTTCCTTTGCGATTGCGGGATGGGGGAACCTTTTTTTAGATGAATTTTAATAACTCTTTTTTTCTTGCTCGCGATTTTGGGGTGTTGGGTGCTGGGTGTTGTGACTGATGTGTTGTGACTGATGTGGTTTGGGTGCGTTCTGCCTGGCTGGTCGTTCTTGCGCTATTATTATAGGCGGATCGAGGTCGAGCTCCCTTCCTTATCTCTCTACCTAGCCACTCTACGGGGACGGATGGAGAGGCGGATTTTGGTCCAGCCTAGCGCCTGCCACCTTATAACTTCTCAAGTTCTAGAATAAAATCGCAGAAATAAAACAAAAAATATCAGATACTAATTAACTCTCATCTCAAAGCTTCTAGCTTTTCTAGTCCTGGTCGTGGTTTTATTAAAGTTTTACGACCGTGACTCTAGTACCAAAATCCGCCTCTCCATCCGTCCCCGTAGAGCCACTGACTGAGGCCAGTTAGACCCTCTTCTGCAGCGACCTAAATCTTTCCCAGCCTGGTTCACTAGAAGTAGACTTGACCTTTTTCACATTCACATCTCAGCAACGAAAGGAAACGGGCGAGTTGTTTTGAGATGGATCGCGTGGATGATCTGCTTTAGCACTCGTAGAATCCATTCTATTTTTCTTTTTCTTTTTTCTTCTTCTTTTTTCTTTTTCTTTTTTCTTTTTCTTTTTTCTTTTTCTTTTTTCTTTTTCTTTTTTCTTTTTTTTTTTTTTTTTGTTTTTTTTTTTTTTTTTTTTTTTTTTTTTTTTTTGGGGGGGGGGGTGGGGGGGGTGAGAGTGAGAGTAGAAAGTATATCAACTGGTTTGAAGCTTACCTACTTACTATTACTTCGTTTGGCTTACCTTACTCGTAAGTTATCGGTGAGTTACTCGCTGCGTACTTTTCATATTTGTAGTTTACTCGTGGTTTCCTCGAGCTATCTATGTTTTATGAATTTCTTAGTTTAGCTATTTAGTAAGTACCTGTATATATTCCCTTCTCTTCTCTAGTATCGTGTTAAGAGTCGAGAGATATAGTAAAGGAGCTACGCTATAGATAGAATAAGTTATAATAGTTAGACCTACTCTTGAAATAAATAATATTATATATATTTAGATATCGAGATATAAATATATTAGAAGGTTACTAGTAGCTAGTGTTTTATTAAATAACCTTTTTCGTTTTCGTATATACTTATAGTTTTCTTTTGTTTTTATACTTCTTTTATATTATTATAATAGTATACTATTCTAGATAGCTAGAAGTACCTGTTATATATAAGGTTTTAGTAGTTATTATCTTATATTATCTATTTTAGAAAGATTACGTAGGCGACGTATAACGTTAGTCGGTTTTAGACTCTTTTGTCCGAATCTCTTATATATAGTAGCCTACTTCTAGAGTAGAAGAGGGATAGTTTTTCCTTTTCTTCTATATTAGTACCTAGTATTTATATACGTTATTTAGTCTTAAACACACTTCTATATACCTCTTCTCCTATAGTGTATATTTTATACTATTATATAAAAAGGAAAAACTCTTCTTTACTAGTAATAGCATTTATAATATCTCTTTCGAGCTTATTATTACTTTTGTTTTAAATTCGAAGTTAGATAATATACCTTTTGCTTTAGACTAGAATTAGACCTAAACGACGATAACTTTAAATAGCTAGGATTCTAGAGATCTCCTAGACAGCTAGTAATATTAGAGTTTAGTATTAGTTATAAATAGCTAGTAAAAATCGTGTTTTATATATTATAGGATTTAAATACGCTAAGTGTTTAGAATCCTAATAACCCTCTCTATATAGAGACTGCTATATATAGGTTTAGTAAATAAGTCGACTATTAATAAAGTTATTTAGAAGGCTTCTGAATCTAATCTTACTCTCTCTCTCTAAATCGACGAAAATGTTGAACTAGTTCTACTACGAGGCGTTAAACGACTTTCTAGAGCTACCTCTCTTTTCGAAAGACTCTCTAAACCCTTTCTATATCACACCTATATACTAAGATCTAGAAGATTCTGAAGAAATAATAAAGGTTAAAGAGACTAGTAAGACTTCTTAAATATAGACGATATATAGACGAGAGAGAGATATATAAAAACAAAGGATAAATAATCAGTTAGCTAAGATAGAGGACATAATTCTAAGCGAACTTCGAAGTTAAAAACACTCTCTAAACCCTTACTAATCTGATCCTTTTTCGAACTTTCGTTCAAACCCTCCTTTGCTTTTAAAGCCTGAATTCAGACCTCTTTCGCTTAAGAGACACTGCTGCCTCTGATGCCTTCCTACCACTTCCCTCGAATCGGATACGAATCGGTCGAAATACGCCTTCTATTAGGACAAAACTTAGAAGCGAGCTCTTAGCTAAGTTATCGTAGTCTTTAATAATACTAACCGAATATTATCTAAAAGAGATAGATGTGGAATTAGAAGAAGAATACGCTAAAGAAACTTTTACTAACTTTAAAAGGTCGCTTTTCGAGTATAGCTATACTTAGAGAGATACTAGAATCGGAACGCTTCTTTTATATATAGAACACACCTTAGCTCGTCTAAACTCTCTATAATCCGACAGCGACTCTTTCTTTGAAATTAGAAGATGATTAAGTTCTTAAGTACTCTAAAGGGAATAAGGTAATATAATAACCTTCGGTATTAACTCTTTTAACTAGCTAAAACCACCCCTTTTATTATCCTAAACTTCGGATAATAGTTTTAACTTCAATAACTTCGGTAATAACTTCGCCTTTAACTAGCTAAAACCTTATTAACTCTTATAAGAGTCTTACTTTCTTTTCACTTCTAGCGAGCTAGAAGTTTTATTCGAATTTGAATTAGATATAAGTTAGTACGCTCTCGAAGTAAGCTCTTAGCTAAGTTATTACTACCTCTTAACTAAACAACCTCTAACTCTACTCTAAATTCACTTTCAACTTTTAAACTTTTTTCTAATTTTACTTTGAACTTTCTCTGACCTACTAGACAGATTAGACTATACTCTTTTAGTAAACGCGAATACTTACTTTAATATAGAAGGATTAGAAACAAAGTCTCTTTTATAAGTATCTACGAATTAGTTTAGTTACGATTTAGACCTAAAATCGATATCTTAGAACTAATATCTCGATATCTCGTCTTACTTATAACTAATTTTTAATAAACAAAGTATCTACGAACTTAGGTCAGCTACGATTTAGACTCTAACCTTCTCGCTTACCGACAATAATACTATAGCATCTCGATTCGACTTTAAACGATAAGAGAGAGAAGACTTAGGACAAGTCTTTTTTAAGAGAGAGAGATATAATAGTATACTATCCTAGATAGCTAGAAGTACCTACTATATATAAGGTTTCAGTAGTTATTATCTTATATTATCTATTTTAGAAAGGTTACGTAGGTAATATATAACGTTAGTCGGTTTTAGACTCTTTTGTCCGAACCTCTTATATATAGTAGCCTACTTCTAAAGTAGAAGAGAGATAGTTTTTCCTTTTCTTCTATATTAGTACCTAGTATTTATATACGTTATTTAGTCTCGAACGCACTCTTATATACCTCTTCTCCTATAGTATATATTTCATACTATTATAATTATATTCTTTAACGTTATAGGTTTCGTAAAGTCGCTAGTTTACTATCTTTTATTTAGTCTATAGAGAGAGAGAGAGAGAGTACGTCTAGTATATATATAGTATCGTAGTAAACTCGAAGGTAAGTAAGAGAAGAAATAACCTCGATAATACTTTCTCTAGAGACTACTTACTAGTCTATATATTAGTATTTATTTAGTATCTTAATTTCTTCTACTACTTAGTTACTATTCTACTTTCTCTAAATATATAAAGAGTAGTATAGAACGAAGGATTTAAGATAGGTTTTTTTAAACTAGTCTATGTTTTTTCTAGGTTAATTATATTTTATTACTTTTCGTTATATATACGTATTTAAGGCTATTTTGAGAATTTCTGTATTTGCTAGCTAGCTTCTAGTATCTTACTCTATACTCTCTTATATATCTTCTTTTTAAGCTAATTAGAAGGCTCTTTAAGTATCTTACTAATATAAGAGTAAAAAAAGTAAGTACTATTAGCTATTATACTTATTTAAGAGGCTAAAAAAGTACTAACTAATCTTAGTAAGCGTATTACGAAGAGGTATAAGAGTAGAGTTAAAAAAGAGCTTAATACTAAAAAAGACGTTAAAAGTAATAGAAAGTATTATTAGTAGAATAGAGGTTTACTTAGTATAAGAGGAGGTATATATATACCTTCTCTCTACTTATTAAGCTAATTCCTTAATTTACTATAAACTCTTTCTATTTATTACTTTTTATTATATATACGTATTTAAAGCTATTTTAAGAATTTCTATATTTACTAGCTAGCTTCTAGTATCTTACTTTATACTCTCTTATATACCTTCTTTTTAGACTAATTAGAAGGCTCTTTAAGTATCTTACTAATATAAGAGTAAAAAGAGTAAGTACTATTAGCTATCTTAAATAAGGTTACTTAACTAATTAAAGAGAAGCTATTATAAATATAAGAAAGAAAAAGGCTTTTTAAAAGCAAAAAGGACTATAAGTAGTATAAATAGTAAAGTAACGTAGTTATAATAGAGAATATACTATCTACTAGCTATAGAGGTCTTTTAAAGCCTACTAGGCTAGGAGAGAGAGAGCTCTACTTATTAAAAAGCGCTTATTTAAAAGGTATCGCTTCTAATAGCTTAGAGTAAAGTATCTCTTAAAAGTATTTAAAGTCTACTTTCTAAGTATCTAAATATCTATATCTAATACTCTATTATTAGAAGTATATTACATAGCGTCTTTATATAGACTATGCTTTAAATATAATATACTATTACTAACGCTAACTATTCAGAGACGGTGGCGTAAAGAGCTAAGATATTAGTTTCTTATAAAGAAGCCGCCTTTCTAGTAAAAGAGTAGTATTATAGAAGATTAAAGATTAAAAGTAAATAGTACTTAAAGTGCTACTATAGAGTATATAGGTAATTCTATACCTAATACTAATATCTCTACCTCTATATACTTATAGTCTAACTTACTTAATTATAAGTATATAATTATATATTCGTCTTTCTTAGTAAAAGTAACGTCTCGTTATTAGAGGTATATATATATAAATACTCTATAGTTAGCTAAATTAGTATCTTTATATATAATCTCTATTATATAAAGAAATCCTATAAAAGCTAGCTTAAATATAGCTTTAAAGTTAAGGCTATTAATCTATCTTAGTTATAGGACTTAAGGCCTAGCCTCTAAAGCTTAAAAGGTAATCTAGTATAATTATACTATTAATAAAAGCTCTATCTTCTTCTTCTTATAAGAGCTCTATATTACTTAAACGTCTATTATAATTCGTTCTAAAAGCAGAGACTTGAATAGCTTTAGATCTAGGTTATACTCTACGTATATTAATCGAATTATAGAAAGGCTAATTTATATAGAGTCTGCTTTTAAAAGTCCTTAACTAATCCCTCTATATACTCTTCTTAAAGCCTACTTATAAAGTGCTAAAGTCGTCGCTAGCTATAGTTACTAGAGTCTCTTAACCTAGAACCTCTTAAAAGAGTATATATATATATATTATATACCTTTTAAGTATTTAGTAAGAGGCTATAATAAAGGAGTCTTATATATATCTTAGATATCTTAACTTTGTCTTTTACGTATTTAAGGTAATTAAGAAAGAGATTATTAAATCGAGAGACTACTAGTATAGATACTAATTAGCTACTATTTTATATAAATTATATAAGAGAGTATTTATTAAGATATTATCTACTTCTAGTATATACTCTAATTATATATTAATATTATATTAGGTAGCTAGGTGTAAAGTAGCTTATAAAAGGCGATTTCAGTAAAGGTATCTTAAGAACTATTTAAGAAGTTTAATCTATATAGTAGTATTATTTATATAGATAATTACCTTCTTTATTACTTATATCTCCTTCTATTATTTAAAGGATATTCTTATTATCTTAATCTTAAAGATATTTATATTAAATTAAGAGTCTTTTCTAATTTTTAGAAGAAGTAACTAAAGAGCGTATTCTTTTAGTAGCGTATATATATATTCTTACTAAATATATCTTAGATTATCTATTTCTAAAAAGAAGGCCTCTAGGCCTTTAATAGAAGTATTATAAAAAAGGTATATATATATAAGCAGATATTATTAAAGAAGTATATATTATTAAACTATAATAATATCTTATTCTACTATCTAAGGTTCTTCTAGACTTCCTTTAAAAGGCGCTTCCTTTCTATATAAGGTACGTAGTTAGGCTATATATATATAAATGTCTAGAAGTTATAGTAAAAGGCCTAGCCTAATTATATTATAAAGGTGTAAAAAGATAAGAGGCTAGTAAGTAATTCGAGCTCGTTATAAGTGATACTCTTATAGTTAATAAATTAGTATATCTTAAGCTTTATTTTAGCTAGCTTTTCTAGTAGTATAAAGGTCTTAAAAGCGACGGTATCTATTAGATACCTTATTACTTCTAAGAGTATACCTTAGACGCTCTTTTTATTATTAATTAGTATACTTAATATTTGTATAAGAGTTCTATACTTTATAGCTTATTCTTTAAGGAATTAAAGCGTAGCTTTAATAGCTTTAAATATAGTAAACTTGTTATCTAAATAGTAGCTTATAATATACTACTCTAAATATAACTATATTATTTATTTAAGAGCTTCTATAAAGATATTAAAGATAAATAGTACTATAGCAAGGCTAAAAGATAGTACTATATAAGTGTAATAAATCTCTTTCTATTAGAAACTTAAAAGCTAGTATATTTATAGTATAATTAGTACTATTTAAAAAGTATTAGATATATCTCTTTTAAGTATTATATACTCTTAGCTAGCTTCTTATACTATAGCTAATACCTCCTAGAAGGAGACGTACTTTAGATACGTATATTTGTCTAATATATAATAATTTATTAAGTAGCCTTTAAGATAGAATAAATAGTATATTTAACATCGATTACTATTAGGCTTTAGTTTAGGTATAAAACTAAGTAAAGAAGCTATAAAAGGTACCTTCTAGCATAGATTAACTTCCTTAATTAAGCTAGCTTTTAAATCGTCTCTTACTTTTAAAGTCAAAAGCTTATTAAATTTAGTAGCTAATAAGAGGTTCTTTAATATATATAAAACTTCTAGGCTCTTATACCTAATTAGTACTCTAAATTAAAGTATATTATTAATATTTTCTAAGAGTAAACGATTAGAATATTAGAGTAATAACGCCTTCTATACTTTAGAAGATAATAGAGAAGGTAATATATCTAGTAGCGGTTTTAATATATTATATAAATAGAAGAATACTATAGTATTCGATTAAATAGATATAGGAGAGTACGGATAAGAAGATATAAATTAGAGTAAAAGATCTTTATTAGTACTATTATAGTCTATATTCATCGTCTCTCTTATACTAGCTTCTTAGCTCTTTCTTATCTTCTTCTTATTACTCTTATTATTCTTCTTTTATAGATAGATTTAAGTATAATTTAAGTCTTTATAACCTCCTAGTTTACTTACCTTAAAGTATGTTTATAAAGAGACGTTATTATCTCGATTACGACTTTAATAACTCTCTCTTCCTTCTCTACTACTACTATAGCCTAGTCTTCTTATCTAATAGTATTAAGCGATTATACTCTTAGATATCTTCTATAATTCTACTCTTTTTAATCCGCCTCTACTAACTACCTTTTCCTACTAAAATAGTACTAATTAGATTACCTCTACCTAGGTATAATCCTTAGCTAAGCTTATAATTCTACGGTTAAAGTTATTAAGTTAAACGTAGATACTCTTATTAAATAAGGAGATTATATATATAGTATATACTAGAAAGTAATAAGACTACTTAGTAGTATTAGATCTAAAAACCTTTAGCGTCTTCTTTACTCTAATATTTAATATATTAGCTTCTTTATTAAAGGAGATAGTACTTTTATTATTATTAATTAAAGAGATATTATCGTCTAAGTAGTAGAGATCTCTTAGCTTAAATATACCTCGCGCGATTTATATTAAGTACTTCTTATACTCTAAGAAGAGGCTATCGATTATACTAAGTATATCTCTTTAGTTATTCTTATACCTTACGTGATTTAGTAGAACGCGGTTCTAATCTTATATTTCTAGCTCTAATATAACTAAATATTTAAATCATTATCTTATTCTTTAAACCCTACTAAAGTATATAATAATATAGAAATTAAATAATAATTTACTTATAATCTTATATTTAAAAAGCTCTACTAAAAAAATCATTATTTCAGCGTAAGTTAGCTTATAATATAAGTATATAAGCTAAGTTTCCTCTATCTACTTCTACTACTTCTACCACTTCTACTACCTCTTTTATACTCTTTTATCCTTCTTTTTAATTAATATACCTTCTCTAGGCTAGCGTAAGGCTAATACTACTCCTAGTACTAAAAAGTCTACTAAAAGAGCCTTAAAAGCTACTAAAAAGAAGGCCTCTTAAGTACGCCTCGTAGACGTATTTCTTAACTAGAAAGAATTCTATAAGATAAAAGTTATAAAAGATAGTAAGAGATATTAAATAAAGAGGTAGAAACATATAGAGTAAGTATAAATAGCTTTAATATACTCCTAAACTAGCTTAGTAGCATCGTAGTTCAAAGCTACCTAGATTTTAGTCTAAAACTATCTTAAATAAGAGTAGTTTTAAACCAGACTACTAAACGCGTCTATATATAGGGTATAAGAATAACTAAAGAGATAAGAGAGAATATTCTTACTATTATTATTTACTACTAATATTCCTCTTAATAGATTCTCTCTTAGATTAATCTCTTTACTTATTAATAGCACTTCTTAATAAGAAGAGAGGTTAGCTTATTAAGTATTATTAGTATATACTATCTCTCTCTCTAGTATATTAAATTATTAATCTACTCTTTAATTAGCAACTACTAGTATAGTAATATTACCTTAATTACCTTAGCTAAGCTCTAGGACTCCTACTAGGTTACTCTAAGCAGTAGCGCTAAAGTTATAAAGGTATCCTATACTAAAATTAGCCTATAAGTAGCTCTAAAAACCCTAAAGGCTCTAAAAGTTAGAGTATTCTATACTAAAGTTATCTTAACCAAAGTTACTTTAAAAGAAGCTCTAAGAGTATCTCTAAGAATATCTAGAGATAAAGCTCTAAGAGTATTCTCTATTAAATAGTCCTCTTATATAACCTTAGTATCTACTATTATATCTACCTATATATCTATTAACTTAGAGGTATTAGTTGCCTTAAAAGAGGAGAGAGCTATTTAGTAGATTATTAGCTAGCCTATTTACTTAGATAGAGTCTTAGAGAAGGGGTTTATTAATACTATCGTCGTTATTATTATTACTATCGCTGTTGCTATCGCCTCTACCTCGTAAGTAGAAGTCTATTCTATTACTATCTTAAGCTTAACCCTAGTTCTACTATATTTATCTTCTTTAATAGACTAGATAGTAAGCGCTATTTATAGTATTACCTTAATTAGTAGTAGCGTTCTAGGCGGTATATCGTGCTTATATAGCTACTTAAGTATTATAGCGTACTTTACTAACTTATCTATTACGCTTATTATCTTTGATATTATCTTCTACTAGTTAAGCTTAGAGCACCTTAGTAGCTCTATTACTAGCCTTAGTAATAACGCTCTTATAAGTAACTTATTTACTACGCTTTAGAGGCATCCTCGATAGATAAATAAGAGTGTTATTAAGTTAAAAAAGAGCTTAATACTAAAAAAGATATCAAAAGCGATAGAAAGTATTATTAGTAGAATAGAGGTTTACTTAGTATAAGAGGAGACATATATATATCTTCTCTCTACTTATTAAGCTAATTCCTTAATTCACTATAAACCCTTTCTATTATAGTTTTTAATTATAATAGAGATTATTTAACTTTTAACTATTAGTTATAAGCGCTAATAGAGGAATTTTAGGTCGCTAGCTAAATAGCTTTTTCTATAGCTTATTAGTACTCTTAGCCTAGTATAAGTTATCTCTCTATTACTTATAACTTACGCTTTATTATATAGTTTACTTATTAGTCTTTTAAATTTCCTATTCTATTCTATTCTAGAAGTTAGAATAGAATAGACTAAGTAGCTTATTATTAAAATATTATTAGATATTAGAAAGAGAAAAGACTTAAACTAAGTATAGATCTACTTATTCTAGTTATACTTTTCTATCTTTTAAATTAGTATAGAAGTTATTTATAACTAAGAGTACTTATTATATATTTATAAGTAAAAATAGTAGAGTTTATCTAAGCTAAAAGAAAATATTTAGCTAGTACTAAGAGACTAGGAAATTTAAAACGTAGTTACTTATAGCTTACTCGAGACTCGTAACTATATAATAAGCTTTATCTCTTTAGTTATTCTTATACTCTACGTATAGACGCGTTTAGTAGTCTGGTTTAAAACTACTCTTATTTAGAGTAGTTTTAGACTAAAATCTAGGTAGCTTTAAACTATAATATTACTAAGCTAGTTTAGAAGTACTAAGATATTAAAATCTGAATTAAAGCTATTTATACTTACTCTATATATAGTAGAGGTACGCCTCTTTCTACCTCTTTATTTAATCTCTCTTACTCTCTTAATAACTTCTATCTTATAGAATTCTTTCTAGTTAAGAAACACGTCTATAGAGCGTACTTAAGAGGCCTTTTTAAGGACTTTTTTAGTAGCTTTTACTCTTTTAGTAGACTTTTTTATACGAGGAGTAGTATTAGTCTCACGCTATTCTAGAGAAGGTATATTAATTAAAAAGAAGTATAAAAGAGTATAAAAGTAGTAGTAGAAGTGGTAGAAGTAGTAGAAGTAGTAGAAGTAAGCTAACTTATACTAAAATAATTCTTTTTTTAAAAGAGCTTTTTAAATATAAGATTATAGGTAAATTATTATTAAATTTCTATATCGTTATATACTTTAGTAGGGTTTAAAGAATAAGATAATGATTTAAATATTTAGTCGTATTAGAGCTAGAAATATAAGATTAGAACCGCGTTCTACTAAATCACGTAGAGTATAAAGATAACTAAAGAGATAAGCTACTATTGTATTTTCTTTCGTAACCTCTCTCGATTACTATGCTTGAAATACTTTATAAATAGAAGTTTATTAAGAGAATGATTTAAGTTCTTATAGTAGCACATGTACTACTTTGCTAACGAGGCGAGTTATATAACCTCGAGAATTACCTCGTGTATTACTAACCCCGCTATTTCTCGACGCGTATATTTCTCAGGCAGTGTATAAGGAAGCACTAGCGCAAGTTGTAGAAGTTGTTTTGTTTTTCTTTTATAGAGTAGCTCTATAGAGACGGAAAAAACGTCGGAATTTATACTCGGTGCTATACTTACTCTACTTTTACTAGAATAATATCTTTAAAAGAGCTCGGAAAAAACCTAGAAAGATCTCTAACTACATAACTAATAATATAATAAAGCTATATTTATTCAGTTACTATATTATAGTTTTATATTAAATTTAAGACTCTTTTCTAAGAGGACAAATTCCGACACCTTTTCTGTCCTAGTAAGAATCTCTAGGATTTTCTAAATTAGAGGCTCTTAGTGGTTTATTTCCTCGACGCTGATTTCTTACTTTCTTAATATATGAAGCTATATATATCTTGTTCGTTTTCTTCCTTATCCTCGTTCTCTTCCCCTTCCCCTACCCACTATATACACACCATTTTTTCGTCTCCTCCTCCCTTCCTTTGATAGGCATCGGTCTCCGTATCCCGAGTGACCTGCTATTGGAACCTCTTGCTAGAAAACCGGTTTGCGCTGGACTGCTGGGGAAACTGAGGAATCTTGCTGAGTAGATTATCATGGTGTGGACGAGGAGTATTGTTAGAAGAAGGAGGATGTAGAATAGGGGTTTGAGGAGTGGCTTGAGAGGGGATCGGCAGGTGAGTGACATTTTGTGGTTGTGAGGTGTGAGAGGGAGGTGAGGAAGAGAGATAGTGGGGATATAGGCGGTAATTGGTGAATAAGTTGTGAAGTGAGAGGGGGGTGAAAGAGGAATGGAGAGAAGAAGAGAAAGGAGGAAAGAAGGTCGGAGATGTTGTGAGTTAAGGTAGATTAGTCTAGATAATTATCAAACTTGCAAGCAATTTTCCCTCATTTCTTCGCAAGTCCTTCCTCCTGCGAGACACTCTACAATCTTCAAGTACCTTACTGGTTCACGTCAAGTTACAACCTTCTTTGTGAAATTCATCGCCTAAGATTGGGTCTATAAATAAGAGCGAATTTCCAACCATTATTTCCCAACACACAAGCACCTTACCTCTCGCCAATACCTACTCAACAACTAATATCGCTTTCAATAACCAGTCCAACCCTCCTCATTCAAAGCCTTCTTTCGCAAGAGGTTTCTCCACAGTAAATAACCCAAAAGCAAAGTAACCACTGCCAAGACTACAAACAGTATGATCTCGACGGCGCTGACCGCTGGCTCTTTCTTCGTCTCCTTTGGGGCTGTTGAGGCTGTTGGTGATGATGTGCCCATAGGTATGCCGGTGGGCATGTCTTTCCGGGGATTGAGAAGGTTTCTCTTTTTGACTGGCGTTGAGGCAAGGGTCGGTGGAAGTGGTGTAGGCAGGACGGTTCTGGTGTTTGTTGTGGTTATAGTACTCAGGATGGTCAAGTAAGCTTGGTCATCTTCCTTTTTCTCAGCAACTGCCACGAAGAGGAGGAGGGGGAGTAAAACCCCGAAGGTGCTAAGTTGGGGGAGCTTGAGAACTTCATCCTTCATTCGGTTCTCCTGTTGTTCTTTGGTGGGTTACTCGACGGCGTATGAGATGCAGTTTTGAATAGATTTACGAAAGAAAAAGGGAAAAGAGGTCAGAGTGGAGAGTATTTATATTTTCCGGTTTGCTATTTCATTTTGAGTTTGTGAATGGGGTTTTGAAATGGTGTGAATCATAAAGAGATAGTGTGGGTTAGGAATTAGCCATAGTTTGTATATAGGTCTTTTTAAGAGGAAATCCAGGATTGTTAGAAAGTTTTCGTCTTTTCATCAGTGGACTGTTAGTGAACTATTAGTGGGTTGTGGTTTGGAGTTCTTTGTTTGCTTTTTTGAGGAAAATGGGTTGAGGGCCGGTACATAAGAAGTAGCCTTTTGACTTTGCATTTCCAAGAGAACCTTACACTGCCGAGACATCAAGAGAAATAACGCTCAGGATAAAATTTCCGAATGAGAAAAACAGAACTAAAAACACTACTCTATTCTCCCAAACATATCAAAAATGCCCAAGCTTATTCCTACGAGATCGCTGCCAGTATACATAAGAGTAATACATCCAGATACTATGGCAAGCAATCTAAAACCGATTGAAACACCTATGAAGAAATGGTCGCCTTTTTTTTGTCACTCCGTATCATCTAAGTCCAGGCAAAAGTTAGTCTCTCTAGTAAAGATTTCTCTCTTAGCCGCATTATTTAGTAAGATATCACCAGCACCGAGTGTCCTATCTTGATTGTTTTTAGGTGGGTGTATAGGTGTTGGTTATGGTGGCTTTGTACCCATGAGTTGCCTAGGAGAGATAAGATTTCGTTTCTTTGTAAATGCGCAGTTGTAGCGAGGGGTGAGAGGAGAGGTGTGGTAAGTATAGTCTTCGTTGTTTAATAGTAGTTGTTCTTGTAATAGTATTTATTATAGCAATAGTACCTAGAATGTTGAAGGGAGCCATATTGTAGGAGTTTTCTTGGCAGGCTACGAGTAAAGCGGGAAGTAATAGGAGAAGGGAAAGCAAAATCCCAGTATGTAGTAGGGAATAGGGATGGCGTTAAGAACCTCATGCTTCTCTTGCTTTGCCTATCGCTTCTTTTTATATAACTTGGTCTTGATTAGTTTAGTGGTTGGTCCACGTACTGAATAGGTAGAACGTGAGAGAAGATTCCACATAGTCTTTAGAAGAGGAAAAAGTAAAGTTCAAGGTTAAGGAGTAGTATTGGTAGTTTGGCATTTTAAAAATGGGCTCTGGTCTGTGAATGGGGGGGTTTAAGAAGATATGAATCATAAATCTACGTTCAAGTTCAGGTTGGGAAGAGTCATTTTATAGGGCTCTTCATTAGCAGAAAGGAAGTTAGTGTGTTAGCTATAAAGTGTTTGTATTTCTTTGTTTTATGAGAGGGACGATGCGAAGCTGCAGCACCTTGATGTATAAAAAATTTATTAGAACATGATTTCTTGCATTATCTAGTTCTAAAGTTATGAAAATCAATTTCTGAGCTAACTCAAGGTCCCGAACACTTCGTATAGTACCAAGCATAAATCAATATTACAAACATCAGAGCTGATAATGACCCCACGACTATTACACCTATCTTGTCTTTCTTGCTCATTCCCTTCCGTCCTTTTCCACCTTCCAACTCTGTTCCCCCGAGTGCAGCTATAGGAGCAGACCTTTCTTGCTTCTGGGTAAATAGTCTTCGCTCCACCGCCATATTCGGTACCGGTCCAGTATTTAGTGGGGAAGGAATTTTGGTGACTGTGTGAATCGTTGCTGTGGATGTGAAAAGAGCTCTTGCTGTAGCGTGGTTTAGGATGGCAAACGTGGTGTAGATTGTGGTTGTAGAGGAGGGGATGGTTGTTGTGTAGGTTTTTTCGCCTGGTGAGGTCGAGATGATGGTTGAGATTGAGGTCGCGGTTAGTGTAAGGATCTGAAGGAGTGAGGAAGGTGTGGAAGTTTCGTCTTTTTGAGAAGGTATGGGTTGAGGAGGGGTTGTTCGTGGAGATGTGGTGTAATTTGTGGCCGGGCGTTGGTTTGGAGCTAGAGAAGTTGTCTTTTGGTGTTGTGTTTGCGGATAAGTAGTTGGTTGCAAGTGAGCTATGCTTGGAGGTTGGTTTGGACTTGGTGAAGTGGTGGTTGGTTCCATGGAAGTTGTGTTTTGGTGTTTAAAGGACGAACTCGTGATAGGCTTGCTGGAATTTGTGTTCGGCATTTGCTTTGGGAACAAGGAAGTCGTGGTATGCGAGTTGTAGCTTGAATTTATGTGCTGCGTGTACGAATTCGCGAAGGTTACGCTGGCATTTGTGTTTGGACGTTGATTCGGAAATAGGGAAGTTGTGGTTGGCCGGCTGGAAGACGAATTTTGATGCTGGATGTTTGTACCCGTGTTTAGTGCACTGGAACTCGATATGAGATCATGAGTATGTTTTGGTGGTATCTTTGGGTGCGGTGGTTGTTGTGTTTTGGCATGCGGATGGAGGATATCTACTGGTTTTTTGTGGGTTTTTGTTGATGTATAAGTTTGGGTCGTTGTATAAGTTAGGACTTCGATACTCGGGAGTTTTGTTTCCAGATCAACTGGTGTAGTTATAAAGAACAAAAGGGAAGATTTTGTGACCTTTCCCATAGATGATGATAGTTCGTGGCCGTTTGTGGAGAGGAGATGGGGAAGGAAGAATGTGAGAGCCGAGAGGGAGGTTTGGATCTTCATTTTACACGATTTTTGAGAAGTTTAACGACTGGTAGCTGAGTTATTGTGGCTTTTGGACTTGCTTTTACTTGTTACTTTCAAGCATCTAATGAAGTTAACTCTCGGGGAGCGGTATTCTTTGCTTTAATAGTGGAGATTTATACCTTGGAGGTTATTGTGAATGTTTTCGGGATATCATGAATGTAAGCGAGACTTTAGTTAGATGTTTAGGCCGATATACGGCACGAACATAAGCGGAGGGCTACTACTTATAAATTTTAAATCATAAATAGGTTTATATGATACTTTAAGAGGACTTTATAAGAATATAGATATAAGAGGCTACGCTTCTATAGGTTACTCCTACGCTACTACACTCTTACGCTTCTCTACGCCTCCTATGCTTCTATTGATTTTAATATTCTAAAAGTTATAGAAGAAGAGAAAGAGGAAGTAGTAGGAGAATAGGTAGAGCGTTTACGCGTTAGCTAAAAGCCTTTCCTAAAAGAGGTTAAAAGATACTAGAAAGGTTATATAAAGAGGTAAAGTAGGTAGTTACGAAATAACACTAACCTCGTCTTTTCCTAGCTTATCCTTTTTCTTACTCTCCTTATCAGCCTATCTCTATATTTAAATTAGAGTAATATTAGTACTTAGGATTAGTAAAATAGTAAAGGAGCTAAGTGAAGAAGAGAGAGAGGGGGCTAGAAATAGAGAGTAGCTATAGAGAGTTTACAACTAGGTAGAAGTAAATAACTCTTCGGGTGTCCTTAGGATTAAGCTCTTAGGTGGTTTATGACTAAAATTTTGTGAGTAGTGGCCCTATCCGCTCATGTCCGTTCCGTACCGATGAAGCTTTTCAGAGCCTCGTTTTCTCTGTATATAAGGAGGGGAAAACTTGACAAGGGTAGCGGACCCGGTGTAAATTTGCAAGATGCAAAAAACGCAAAAGTAAGTACACCCATTCTTCGGCTTTTCTAGGGATATTTTCAATTCAACATGAACACCAATCACATATTTTTACGTAATACCCAATCCCCTCAGACAAAAGTAGAAAGAATCTTTTGGTCGGTACAGATGCACATACATTATACAGATATATCTTCGACCCTATATTGCAAGTTTCTGCTCCATTACATCCACGCGAGGGTGAGGGAGACAATAAACATTGTGATAGCATATCCACCCCTTTTTTTGTTTACAACGACCCCAAAAAGATCAAGCCTATTTCTTCTGAGTCCATAAGTTCCGTTTCAAAATTCTTCCCTAAAACTCGATACTCTCGTTTGTTCCGGACGTTCAGGGGGAGGGGTTAAATCTGGCGAATTATTTCGAAAAAGACTCTTAAAGAATCTCGGTCGAGTTTTAACGGGGCCAGTGGGTAATCCAGAATCGAACTTGAAGAACAAGCAGGGAAAGAGAGACTTTAGGAAGACCATATTTGGGTAGCGCTACCAATGTGGATGGCCGAGGTTCGACTTTGGGTTTATAAGGGGTTTCTTTGTTTTCGGATTTGTAGGCTTGAATGTGGTGGATTCATTTATTGAAGAGACTGGCATTGAGAATATATTTATACCTGAACTTGTGTCTCACCGTTGTATCAGTATGAATGTATAATTGAAGGAATTACTCATTGCAATTTAGATCGAGTCAGGTGTGTGATGAGAATTTGCAAGTGACTTTAATCACGGTGTAAGAGTGGGAAGGTGGAAGTGATTATGTAGGTCAAATGCCAGCTTCTAGATCATTGAAATCTGGCATATTAAGGAAGTAGAAGTAGCATATCATCCGAATCAAGAGAGCTGCAGCATCAAACCAAATTTCTTTTTCACTAAAGTGGACCAGGCTAAACGCACTTTGTGACTTCCGCTTGCCGTAACCAAGGGAATATAAAAGCGCTATCAACAACTTCAACTCCGATATTCAACTCTTCAATCTCAACACAAACGAAAACTACCATCATGGCTGACACCACCGACGTCGCCAACCCGGCAGCCAACGCAAGATCCCTTCTTCTAACAAAGATCTCCACTGAGATTCGTCGATCTATCTAGTATCTATTGCTACGTCTTCGCGGGCTCTAAGCTCATATTTTCCCCCCACCAGCGATACTTCACCGATGACCCTGTTCGAAAAGGTCAAGCGGATGCCTTCGTCTCTACAGACCATTGGAAGCTACTCGTTGTATGCCGCCAGATCTATGAAGAAGGAAGATCTGTGTTCATTGAGGCGACACTCCGGTGCTCAGATCCATGTTTTTAGCAGAGTGCCGAATACTTGTCCGGAACGATAACCGACTTCACCAAAGCTCATACCCGGCACCTGCGAACTATCAGAAATCCCCCGACTAAAGAAGAGCTATTCGGTGTCCGCCAATTTCACAAACTCAAGACCTGCCAATTTTGGCAGGTTCTTGGGAAAGTTGTCCCCGAGACGTTCGACGCGCTTACTACACAAACAATTCCTACTATAATTGCTTACAACTACGCCCCCACTTCTAGATTGTTTTTTTTGGGCTTGTCCAATTTGTCCACACGGGTTACATTTCTATTCTGCCTTAATATAAGCTGTGGGTTCAGACCTGAGTTTAGAGAGCCTCAAGTCAAGGTAAGCCCTACCAAACCTGAAAGCAATTGTACTCCATACAGGGTTACTAACTAGCCATCCACAGCGGTGCTTCGTGAATTTAAATACCCGCAAATGCTTTGTAGCAGACGACGTAGACATTGACGAGGACGACGGTATCCTCCAAGTTCTGAGTTGAAGCATTTGTTGACTGGTATTGAGGTCCTCATCTACGATTCTGTGCTTCTGATGGAGATACGATCATGAGGGCACCAAAAATCCATATAAAACTAAGATAAAAAAGATGGATAATACATTAAAATAACAACATGAGAATTTTTAAAAGGATTCATGGGATGTTGGGATGGGTTCTTTAATTTGGGAGTACACGCGGTGGATCCTCCTTAAGTTACAGAAGCAATAGGGCTGACTGGTTGTGCTTCTTTTGCAATCAACTTCATGGAAAAGAGCTCTATGCTACTGATACGTCCCAGAGAGCTTATGCTTAGCCAAAAGGTTATTAGTACTATAACATACGAGTTCTCGTAATAATAGAAATGCGGGCCTTTTACAAAAATCCCCTTTGTTGTTTGGAGACCTGTTTTCAAAATCCGCCGTTCTCTAACATTCAGATACCCTTAAATAATATCTCTATTCTTACTCACTATTCACTGGCATAAATCTTTCAAACCACCCCACAGCTCTCACACAATAATCACTATAAGTGGGAATTAACTTAGCACCATGTCCCTCCCCAGGATAAGTCGCAATAGACTCTCCACGCCTTTCTCCAAAAGCGTACGATGGTACTGAATACCCTGGCTAGCCGGAACACAATAATCCGCAGACCCGGCAATCTACAATACCAGAGTTTTGTAACGGCCAGCAAAAATAAAGGGACTACGATCCCGATACTCTATACAGACTCGAAAGTCTTCCTTAAGGAATATATGGTTGAAAGCCAGAACTAATACAGATTATTATAACTGGGGCGCCTTCAAGTTTAGTCCATAGATAACCTGTAAATACGAGGTATTTCTTGTTGAGGGAGGAGACCATGTCCAAGGCGTGGCTGATTATGTAGAAGTTTGACGATATAGTGTGGTGGAAGTAGGATTCGAGCTCCTTCCATAATTATATATTTGTTAGATCTCTTTAGGACAGATCTAGGTCATTCATAATGGCCGGAATTTGTTATGATGTTGATTATCGTTCCCAAGTTTAAGGTCACAATCATTTCGCTAATCTTACAATGGGGTAAGGCTCCTAAGCTCACCCCTGTTCTCTCTCGAGTCCTCGCTATCCACTTTTAAGGTTCTTACAGACCCGCTACACTTGGGTTTGCCTCGGTAATTACATTAGTTTTTTTCTCCTTCGATTGCGTGCTTTTCGAGGTTCTCGTAAGCCAAATTGAAAGGAGCCTGGTTCCTACAAATCATTAACACGAGGCGGTCCAGCTTCCGTCTTTCGATTTCAACATCTCCGAAGCCCCCATCTTTAATAAAATTTACTCCATGACACCAATACACGAGGATATCATTGCTAGAATATTCTAGAACCTCAAATGTGAGGAATCCAGGCTTCCAGCTGTAATCATTCATAGCTCTACAGGATGAAAAATAATTTAGACTGAAGAATTTTTGAAATATATCACACGAATTCGAAAGAGGGCGCCCCAGAAAGCCCGTTACCAAAATTACAATGGCACTTCCGGAGCAGTATTTCATCCACGCAAATACATATGCCCCAAACAATGACTTTCCAGTTCTTTTGTATCGAAATGTCCTCCCGCAACCAATAAACGAAGAAACAGCATCAGAGTTTCTTCAAGTTCATAATTGGATCAAGAAGGTTTGTTTTCTTCGAGCTTCACTCCTAAACTTGCAAGTTAATCAATAAATTAAGGGAACTTGGTCACACTTACCGCTTCGCCATTTTCACCCTGCTACACATGAATGCTATGGGATATTCGCTGGGCGGTCCTCCTTCGTGATCGGTAGAGGGCAGAGTGACAAAACAGGCGGGACAATAATATACGTAAAGAGCGGGGATGTACTTGTGTTACCTGTAGGAACAGGTCACGCAAGTGTTGAAAGTAGTGAAGATTATAGGTACATTGGTGTTTATCCTATGGTAAGCCTTCATGTGGCTTTAAGCTATCCCCTTTGTGAGATGTTGACGTTACTTGAGATCGAAAATGACGAACTGGGAAGCAAGAGATAACGCCACGACTTTGGGACTACCCTCCCAGATCTTGAAGCTTTGACAATATCGAAGAATTCTGCTGGTATACCAAATGATCCGGTCTTTGGGGATAATGGGCCGTTGCCTAGGTTGTGGAAAGAGAGGAAAGGAATACAGGAGATTCTTGCGGGATTGCCAGAGCAAAATTCAGAGGCGCCGAGTTGGTAGAACATCAGGAGGAAAAGCAAGCTTGTAAGAGGTGAAACGAATAGGGTGCATCTAATATCACAGGCGTATAGATTGGTTGTAACAGATTGCGTGCGCCTGGCAAAGTGGGGGAGATCCGCGCTGAGGTTTATCTTAGTTCCTTAGCCGCTCTTTTGGCAAACCCGATCTATATAACTTGTACATGTATTAATCTTTTATCCCCACAGTTTTTTTTAGCTAATAGTATCGTAGCAGGTCGGGTTTAGCTAGAGCGTCTAAGAGCGCATAGTAATAGCTTTAGTACTAAACGCTGATTTAGTATTAGAAATATATTATTAAAAACTTTTAGATACTAGTAATAGAATAGTCTAATTCTAGATATACTAAGTATACTAGCTTACTATAACGTAGTATACTAGCTAGATAGAGTATACGAAGTATACTAGTAGCTATAAAGTAAATACTAAGCGATTAGTACTATCTATTATATAATATAACTTAGTACTAAGTATACTAAGACCTACTCGCTATCCGAGTCTTGACGCTAAGAATACTAAAGCTAATATTCTCTCTTTATAACTCGGGATTATATAATTATATAAATAGTCTTCTATTTTTTTTATATACTATCTAGTTCTATAAAACTATAATATATAGACGTATATATATATTAACTAGTATCTATTCTAGTATCTATTATATATATAAATAAAAGTTATTATAATAGTCTTTCTAATACTTCTAGTATATTTAATATAGCTAGTACTAAATATAATAGCTAGTATCTCTATTATAGCTAGTATACTAGAAGTACTAGATATACTAATAGTATATCTAGTATTGTTTTTTATAATATATTATAATATTATAAAAACGTAGTAACTTAGTAAAGGTTTTATATAAATGAGTTTATTATATAGTTTAAAAGACTTTATACGAAGTAGAAGTTTAATAGAAGACTTTGTTATTAATATATACTAATAAAATATAGAAATATAAAACTAAAAGTAGTTTTTAAGAATTTTAAGAATTTCAAAAGAGATATAATTAGCGATATAAATATATTATAAATATTAATAGAAATATTTTATAAGTAAATTAGATATTTATCTAATAAAATATTAAAAAGAGCTTTTAATATAAGAGAATAGTTATTAAGATATTAATAGTCTAAATATTATAATAAAAGTAAAAAGATATTTAATATTAAAGTTATTACTATACTATCTTAGACTCTTAGAGAAGAAGTACGTTCCTTAATAATTATCTATTAAGCTAGGCTTAATAAGGAATTTTTTTAGCCTACTCCTAAAAAATGTTCAAGCGATTTGTCATATAAGAGGCTTATGATGAAAAACAAAGCACGTGACGATTTCAAAAATGTTATCTCTGGAGCTAAATGATTCTTACAAATGACACTTCATTGATTATATGGCAGTCATAGACCTGATGGTTCTAGATCTCCGCCCTAAGCAACATTCTCAGAACACTCTCTGAGTTCAAACACTGGCTATTTGTAACATAAGTGACAGATCACAGATCAGGGAACTTATGGCTGGGTTCGGTGAAATACGTGAAAGTAATCTCTTATGTGGTGTGGTAATAAACGTCTGAAGAGAGAAGGGGAGAGTGCGGAGCACTCGTAACTATCTACAGGTCCGCCACTAGTGTGGTCACGTGCCCTTCCCGCAACACTATTATACCCTAACACGACTCATTACTCTGCGGTGTAAGCGTTGGGTCGTTTCTGGCATATTCCTCCGCCTGGGCTTTACCCTTCTCTACGTCGACAAAACAAATGAGCGCAAACCCAACCACAGACAGACCTAGAGCGAATGGGAACCCAGTCCAAGTGTTACCCGTGTGATCAATGATGACACTGGCAATAATTGGCCCAATCCAAGCTGTCGCCTTGCTAAAAAGAGCGTAAAGAGCGAAGAATGTCACCTCTCTCCCCTTAGGGCATAAATCACTCAACATGGTGGCAGATATTGGGTAGAAAGGTGCCACAAGAGCGCAGTCGATGACTGTGAATGCCCATACCTCCCAAAGCTTGTGGAATCCAAACTTTTCCGTTCCAATACCGATAGAACCTGCAAGAGAGACTCAGTTAGTAATTCTCATCAGTCTGATATGGCAGTGAGAATCAAAACATACCCCATATCGGCATAATTATCAAAAAGCTGCAGTTAACAATTATAAGGGTTTTTGTGCGAATCTTATAATGTTTCTGGATGAACCAAAAGACGCAAATCCCGACGGCGTTCGAGATACCCTCGACGATATAAAGCTCAGTTGACGTCGTCACGTTGTATGAGACAATGGCGTTCTGACAAAGCCCATATATTTGGTTCGTGGTAGCGTATCCATCCGAGATGATGAAGTATCCAACAAGATAGAGCCAGGTCTGGCTAAGTTTGGGAATCTCTTTGAACGCATGCAAGTATGTCTTCGTCCCAACAGAGAAATAGGTTTCGCCCTCAGGTAACGGTGCCGCTCTGTCGTTTTCAAGGAAGAACCAAGGAGTACCAGCCAATATCCAGACTCCGGTGGAGATACCAACAATTATGACGGCAGCCTGCAAGTTTCCGGCACTCGATGAATTCGCGTGAAGTCCGTAAGCGGCGCCTAACGCAATAAGAAGGGTGAAGGTGTACCCAACACTCTGAAACCAAAAAGAAATATTGCTTAGTCTATTTCTTTGAAGCATTTTCTCCGTTTCATATGCCTCCTCTGTAATGTCGCCAGCCTGGAAAGATGTTTTAATCTCAAGGGCTTCTGGTGTGTTACGAGCAAGATGAGCGAAAGATGGTGTCCAGAAAGCGACACACAGGTTATATGAGAGGACTATTTTTAAAAGTCAGCGCGTAGAACCTCAAACTTGCTTGTGATGGTGATATTTACCAGTTAAGATGTAAATTCCAATTGCAGCTTCATATTGTGAGCCACGTTTTAGACCCAAGAACGCGAAGTGGGCAGCCCAACAGACAATGCTGCATACGATCAAAATCCATTTCTTCCATCTACAATAGTCTCCCAAGGACCCGAAGCTGAGAAGAATACCCCCACTGATGGCGAAGATGATACCATTGCAGGTCAAAACAAGCGAGTCGGTATTATACCAGCCACCACCAAACTTGACAGCACAGGAAGCAGTAGCAGGCCCATCGGAACAGAGCTGGCTATGATCGTCGGAGTTTACGGCAGCAACAGACAACAAGTATTGGAAGACTGGAATATCATCAGTAAGTTATTTCTGGGACATCATGATAGCTTACTCAGAGGTGCGTAAGAGAGTGGGCCAGCAGAGTTATTTCCGAAGCGGTACATGTAATAAGACCATAACTCTGAGCGACTTGTCACTGGTTCTGCTTGCTCTTCAATGGACTCCTCGTCGCCTGTGACTTCATCAGTCTGGGGTGACTTGATGTCTTTCCCATCATCGAGTCTCTCCGCCTCCAATGTAGGATTTCCGAGTACATGATCTGCCATTGCGATTTCGAGATATGATTTACTGCGCGAGTGCTGGGCTAATAATAGGATAGAACCCCTACATATAGATGTCCCCCATCCTTAGGCCACCGATTTTCAAAGTGCAGAAACGTTTCCGCTTTTCAATTTCTGGAGATCAATTGCGTGCTTGAAGATTAGTGGAGTTTCCCAAGATAACTACCAGCACTCCATATTTGTTCTCCGGACGCTAACGGTCCGTCTACCGGGCATTCTTGTCGCGAGCCTCTATCCTCGTCTGAGCTCGTCTTCAGATAAGAGTAGAAAATTTATGGGGTCAAAATCAAAAAACGTCGAATTAGTTTTGGTGGGACTTGCCTCCACTTCGTCGTCGTCTGGGGATACTAAGGGGCTGGTCAAAACATCCCACTCCTACATCATGTTACGGATACAAGTATAGACAATGTAGTAAGTGTTTCCTCGGATGACTGAATCGAAGTTCAAAAGCTCATATCGCAAACGTTCCCTGCTATGGCAGCTTTATATTAAACCTGTGGTCTTCCTATAGATCATGCTCGACCAATCAAGGTCATTGTCATCGGTGCCGGAATTTCTGGAATTACTGCTGCTATTAGACTACCCCGGAAAATAAAAAATCTCGAATTGACTATTTTCGAGAAAAACTCAGATATCGGAGGAGTCTGGCATGAGAACAAATATCCTGGGATAGCTTCTGGTAGGTCGTTTAATGTCTAGTTGAACTTCTTATTCTGACCTGGATATGCAGATATTCCCTCCTATGCGTACCAATTTAGTTTCGCCAGCAATCCAGAATGGGACAGCTTCTATTCTTCTGAATTAGAGATTCAAAGCTATCTTTCTAGAATTGTGGACGACTATGATGTCCGAAAGTACGTTAAACTAGGTCATGTTTTCAAGGTAGCCATTGCAAATAATTTCTTTCTTGCTGGTGGCCGCTTATTTTTTGTTAGAGCGCCACATGGTTACAAAGTGAGGGGAAATGGGAAGTTACAGTGGAACGTTTGTCAGACAGTTAGGCAAGTTGAACCCAAAAGATCTCCGTGAGAGTCAAGTGATTATTAAGAGATGCAAAATTAGACATTTGTTGATAAAGCAGATGTCTTCCTGAAAGCAACTGGACTTTTGAACAATGTTCAATGGCCAAGTATACCCGGCTTGCATGATTTCAAGGGAAAACTTATCCATTCTGCAAGATATGACGAGAAATTTGACCCAACAGGGAAGAAGATTGCAGTGATTGGTAATGGTTCAACGGGCAATCAGATTGTTCCAGCCCTTCAACCCCTGGCATGTGTCATAGACAATTACGCGAGATCGAAGTCCTGGGTATCGCCCGTTGGTGCCTTCAGTGATCTTAAAGATGCACATGGTGGCGGCGAAAATTGTGAGCTCCATAGAAGTCTATGTAACAAGATCGATATAGTTGATTAACTAACTAACTATCCATTGGAGTCCGATACAGCCAAGAAGAAAAGGATTTTTTCCGTCAAAATCCTGAGGAATATCAAAAATACAGAATTGATATTGAATCCAGGCTACTCAAAGCTCATTTAGGTGTCTACCGAGGATCAGAAAGACAGAAGGCTTCAGCCGAAGCTGTTGAAAGACTAGTCCGAGACAAATTATCATCACAGCCAGATCTCTTTGATCGGATAAAGCCTGCATATCCAGTTGGGTGCAAGAGGCTAGGAGCGGGGCCTGGATACCTGGAGGCCTTGCTCAAAGATAATGTGAACTTAATCCAGTGTGGGATAGTTCGTGTTCAAAGCGATGGAATCCTTGATATGGACGGAATTATCCACCCGACAGACGCCATTATCTGCGCCACTGGTTTCGATACGTAGGTGCACCAAATCCCACTTTCCCAAAAGCCTGAAACCTTCCGGGAGATAGACTTAATTTTTTTTCTAGGTCTCTTAGCCAAAGAAAAGCTCCCATATTAGGTCAAGATGGAATTTCCTTAGATGAAGTCTGGACCCCAGATCCCGAAGCTTATCTAGGAATTTGTCCGCTCAAAACCCCCAACTTTTTCTTGCTTCTCTGCGGTCCGAACTCAGTCCCTCTTGCCACAATGATACCGATGGTCGAGTTTCAAGTCCATTATGTGGTGAAAGCCATCCAAAAGATCCAGAGAGAACATATCAAGTCAATGGTTGTCACGTAAGATTCCAGCCCCGGCAAGAATTGCATTCGGCTAATAGGCGAATCAAAGTGAGAAAGCAAAAGACGCGTTTATCAAGCAAGCAGATGCATATTTTGCCAAAACAGTACTAACAGACAACGTAAGTTCTTGCCTCTCTCAAAGGTGTTCCAGACTTATGAACTAATGAAATAAGTGTGCATCATGGTTGAAAGGGAAAGGAGCAAGTGACGGCCGAATTCAAGCTATTTGGCCGGGTTCATTAATCCATGCTCGAATTACATTGTCAAATCCGCGCTGGGAAGATTTCGAGTATGTGTTGCTTCCAGAATTGGAAGATAGCCCCTTGTTGTGGATGGGAAATGGATTGACGACTGCCCTTATTGAGGATGGGTTTCTGCCTGCTCACTTAGTAGATGTTGATGAACCCTCTATTGTCAACTCGAAATAAAACCCTACTTGGTCATATTGATCTTGAAGTCACTTAGAATACAACTGGAAAGAGCTAATAAGTAGTGTAACGCCACAACTGCTTAGATAAATGTCCTCCCATTATCAAAGTAGTTGTTCCTCGCAAATCCCAAGTCAAAATTCTAATTTTAAACTCAATAATCCGGTATTCCCGGGAGACTGCGTAGTATTCAAGGGACGTGCCGAAATTCGAAACCAAAGCTGGTCACAGACGAAACAATGCTCTCTGCCCTGCCCACTGGGAATGTAAAAATAAACACGTGAGCTTGAAACAGAAAACCACCCAAACAATATATACAAATCCACGCCGTATAAGAAACCAGTACAGTTACTTCAGAACAAGATTCACCAAGAAACCCAGTATCTAAATGTTGAAGAGTTCTTTTCTTGAAATATTGATTTGCGATGAAACCCCCCCTCCCCCTAACAAACATCTTTTGTTTGAGTCGCAGGAAGGTTCTGCTTCTTGCTGGTACTTTCCTGATGGCTCGATTCAGTACCCGAAACCCTAGAATGATTCAGGAGTGGAGACTCTGAGAATACTCTACTCGCCCCAGATGTTTCAGATCTGAAGGTAATAAGGAGGAAGCTGTACTCGGAAAGCTCCTCGTTCATGCCCAGATACTCGTCTCCAGAAACCCAGAACTCTCCACCAGAAATTTTGAAAACGACTGTACCGCTCTTACAGAACGGTTCACAGTATGTATCTTCCCAAGAATCAAGTGCAATAGTGGTGTTCTTTCGCCACAAAATGTGATCCTGATGATAGAAGCTCGATTTTCATCACTTTTTGGTAAGCCAGTATGGCACAAGATCTTGATTCTTCGACAACGATTATCCAACGCTCGCAGCTAGAGGACATCTTTTATGATGAAAGGAGCACTCAGCCAAACCTGCTGTAAGCTTACATGTTGGGTGGAATGAAGTTCTCTTCTTCCTTGACCTAGTTTGGTTCACAACTAACAAAAGATATTTCCAGAAAGCCTCAACCTCTCGTAACGCTACACGTGAAAGGGAGCTCGAAAAAGAGCAGGAATCGTTTATGGTCCATAAGAATATCTTATGTCATTATTCGCCCTGGTTTTATTCCATCTTCAACCCCAAGGAGGTTGAATCCCAGGAAAATGGCACCCACGGCAATGAATTTCATGCAAACGGAAACGAATGTGAAAAATGTAGATCCTGAAGTCTTCGGTATTCTCGTCAACTGGCTCTATAAACAGAGGGTTGGGAAACATGGATAGGTGTCGCATCGGACCACAATTATGAGGTTGTAGCTACTAGCATATAGGGTCCAGATTCCTAAACTACAGAACCAAGCCTTGACGTTGTTGGAGAATGCACGCGGGTTAGGGAAGGCTAGAGCACTGCCCAAAGAGATCCAGAGTCTCGCAGCCTTTGGTTACTGTCTACGTCAAACCACCTGCTGATCATACTGGAGAAAAGAGATCCTATGTGATCCACACGAACATCATATGCTACTACTCGCCATTTTTCGATGCCGAAACCCAGGAACTGGAGCTGGAAGACACGTGCCCTAAAAGCTGGCTCTACAAGCAAAAGATTGAGTGGCCACTTGGTTGGGTCTTTGATGTTCGTGCAACTTTCCTGAACCTGTGGCTACTAGCGGACAGACTCGTAGTTCCAAAACTGCAGAACCAGGCTTTGAAGAATGCGCGGGGTCTTAAAACACCAAGGACGAGTACTTCCAGTTCATATGTTCTACCCAGTATACGACAACACCTTGAAGGACAGCCCGCTTCGGAAATATATTACTGCGACATGGAATAATTGAGTTATCGATCCAGATGACGAGGATATACCTTCGGAATTACAGGTTGACATTCTGAGCATAATACTTTCACGGGGTACATTGGCAAAACCAGCTGCACTTTCGATGGAGGAATTAACGGAATTCTTTGTCAGCGAAGAGGTCAAGTGCCCCGAGAATCTCTATAGACAGGCGGCTGCCAACAATGTAGTGTCGAATTGAGGTGTGGCGGTAGAATATGGGAGGGTTGGTGTTGACGGAAGTCTGGTTCCGTTGTTGTGTATGAGAGTTATATTAGATAAAGCTATCTAGGTGTCACTATCTTCTAGAGTATATGCTACTAAGCTTTCTAGTCTTATTATATATAGTGCTAATAACTCTTCCCCCCCTAGGAGGTTAACCCTAAGTAATACTCCCTTCTCTCTATGCTTCGTCTATAAAGATGTCCTTATATAGAAGATACTCTACTATCCCTCTTCTAAGTTATCTTATCTAATATCTCCTATATTATCTATTCTATATAAATCTCCTTTTTTCGTTCTTATCTCTAGTAATATTCCTTTTTCTTTTATCTTTTAAGCTCTTTAAAGCCTTCTCCCCCTTTAATAAAAGACTAAATTTAATACTCCCTTCTCTTAGCTATATTTCTATAGTTATTCCTCCTTTACCCCTCTATTAGCTATAGGAATAATGTTATTATCTAGTATATTAAACCCTATATCTAATATACTATTTCCTAGTTCTTAATCTACTCCTATCTCTATATCTCTATCTCTCTTATTATAGGTTATTAGGGTATTATAAACTTCTATATCTTTACCCCTAATAGTACTTTAATATTTAAAATTTCTAGATAATTAGTTACTTTATAGACTTATATTATTTAAGTAATAGGTTATAAGAAAGTCTCTACTTAAGATATCCTCTAACTTAGTAGTCTTATCTTTACTTTTTCTCTTTTATACTTTGATCTTATACTAAAAGTTACTTATGTATTCCTATGCCTCTTCTAACGTTCCTACGTTGTTAATTGTCTTATATATTGCCTTAGCTATCTTTAGGAGCTTGTTTTATAACTAGTATAAAAACTTCGTTTAGTTGTTATAACGTTGTCTTAGGAACTATCCTCTCTTAATAATCCTCTTAAGATATTATTTCTTTCTTAATTCCTACTTAGCCTTTTCTTCTTTAAAGTCTTTATACGCCTTTACTATATATTAACGTTTTACTAGTATAGCTTCTAATCCCTTCTTAGCCTCTCTCCCCTTCTAATTAAACTTCCCCTTCCTATTAAATACCTAATACTTCTAAATTAACTTTCTTAACATTCCTCTTATATTAAATAGATCTTTATATTCCTTTGCTAGTTTATTCTTAGTATTCCCTCTCTTTATCTCTAATACTTTTATTAAGGAAATCTTCTTTACTAAGAAGTCTATATACCTATAAAAGAATTACTAATACTTTACTAATAAGTACTCCCTTATTAGCTAGACTTTAGAAGCTCTTATCTACTTCTTAAGGTTTAATAGAAAGTTAAGTAGGATTAATTATTCTTTACTTAAATTTAACCCCTCTCCTAGTTAGATTAATCTTGCCTTTATTAAATCTTTTATAACTTTAATCCCCTCTTTAAGATACTAGAGCTCTCTATTCTTTTAAACTACTAACCCTACTTTATATAAAGGTCTTATATTATTCTTTATCTTCTTTAGAGAGTAGTTAATAACTATTATATTTATCTTTCGTTTCTTTCTAGTATTCTTTAAAGTCTTAAATACCTTCTTTTTAGAACTTTCCTTTACTTAGTTACTTATTCCTTCTAATAGCTTATTATTCTCTCTCTTTAATCTCTTATTTATAGTCTTTTTATATTATTTTACTTAAAGTCTTTCTACCTCTTTTCTTTTAACTATTTTAAATATAAGCTCTACTAGTCTTAACTAACTATTCTTTTTCGCTTTCTTATTAAGCTTTAAAGAGAGAGCTATAATAAATATTCTTATACTCTTCTACTTAAGTTTATTAATAACTACTTTCTACTCTTTCTTACTAGTATTTATAAGAGTATTTAATATATCTTTCTTCTTAAAGTCTAGAGTATTAAGATACTATTATAATTCTATAATTTTTATAGCTAAAACTCTTACTTAGCTTTTCTTTAATACTCTTACTTTTAGGTATTTTATCCTTACTATCTTCTTTAACGTTTATTTTACTAGTATTTTATCTAAGTCGATTTCGCTCTTAGATTCTTTAAAACCTTTAGACTCTTAATACTATAAATCCTCTCTACCTAGCTATAAGTATATTTTTAAGTTTCCTTTTAACTTATCTAGATATACTTTAATATCTTTAATCTATTTAAACTTTTATTTATTTAGTTTTAAGACCTTCTTTTAAAGGTTGTAATTATCCTAATACTTAATAGCTAACTCTTCTTAATATACTTTTATATATACTATATAGAATTAGTCTAGTATTATATAAGCTCCTACTAATAGTATACTTGATTCTACTCTATCTAGTACTACTAGTATATTATTTAGTAGATTAATCTTCTTATATTTCTTATTAATAATAATTAGCTATTTTAAGGTATATTATATTAAGATATAGTTATAAGCCTAAAGTCGACCTTTTATATTACTCTATAACTTCTCTTAAGTTCTTTAGTATACTATAAGCTATTCTAACTCCTTCTTAGCTAAATTAATTATATCTAATATCTTAAATATCTTAATAAGTAGAACGTACTAGCCTACTCTATAGTAACCTTAGGCTAAGTATTCTAAAATCTATAATACTATATCGATTAATTCTCTTTCTAATCTAGCTACTTTAGTTAATTCCTAACTAATTATATAGTTACTTATCTCTTTAAGCCCTTTAAACTTCTCTATTACCTTCTCTAATATCTTTAGCCCTTTATATCCTTAAAAGTAGATTCTAATTTCTTCTAACTTTAAGATCTACTATTAAATATAGTTATTAATAACTAAGAAAAGTTCTTTTAGGTCCTCTATCTTTTATAAGTAGAATCCTATCTTAAGGCTTCTATCTCCTATCTCTAGTACGGTTTTAATTTTCTCTTCTATTTAGAGGCTCTAGTCTAGTATTAGGTAGTTAACTAGTTAGAAGAGTTTAATATTCTTTAGTTCTTATTCTACCTTATATAGAAGGTTATCCTCCTTATCTATCTTTTACTTTTTATTATCTATACTCTTACTTTTACTACTCTCTAGCTCTAGCGTTATAATTCTATTAGTTCGGTTTAGAGCTCTTAACTTAAAGATCTTAATAACTTTAGCTTTATCCTCCTAAAAAAGAGTCTCCTAGTTAACTATTTCGTCTACTTTTATAGTACTCTAAGATATCTCGATTTCGACTTTTAATTATATATCTCCTAGTTCTTTTATCTACTTAATTTTTAAGAATTTAAGAACGTCTACTATAATAGAATTATCTCTTTAATCTTCCTTAGTTAATTAAATATAAGCTATATAAGTTATTAGAAAGTTATCTACTACCTAGATTAAGTCTTATTATTAATTATTATCTTAATATGTTTTTATTATAAGCTTTTTTTTTTTTTCTTTAAAAGACTAGGTTATAAAGTAGAAGTGTAGAAGTTCTTTATACTTTAAGAGGCTCTACTTTTCTTTAACTTCACCTTTAACTTTACTTTTAATTCCTCTCTTTTTCTCTTTATTCTCTTTTTAGTCCTCTTTTCTTATATTATTAATCTTCTTATTTATTAAACTTTTTTTATTCTCTTATCTTCTATATTATACTTACTTACTCTTTCTCTTTTATTCTATTTTACTAGTATTATAACTTCCTTATATAACTAATACTCTTAAATATCTCTCTTTTCTCTTTAATATTAAGATATCTACTAATAATAGTATATAATAGTTTAAGTAAATATAAAAGAGGAGATACTATCTCTATTCTATTTAGCTTTTCTTACGTTTCTAATTATCTCTTACCTTTCTCTCTCTCCTATCTTCTAAAGTAATACTCTTACTAGTACCCCCTTACTCTCTTACTCTCCTTATATTTATATAAAGGGACCTAGACTCCTCTCTAAGCTATCTAGGTTTATACTCTTCTTCTTCTAATACTTACTATATCTTAAGTCTTTTATTTCCTCCTTAGTCGCCTTCTAAGATTTATATATATATAGTCTATTTAGAAGATTATTAATTCTTAACTATTTAAATTTAAGTATTATTTCTTATTAGATTTAACTCTTCTACTCTTCTTTCTCTTCTTTAACTATCTTTATATATTCCTTTAAAATTAGCTATAAGTCTTTATTTATCTAGGTAATTAATTTCTAGGATCCTATTATCTCTTTATATTCTCTTCTCTTTATAAAAAGTTTTATATAATTTATATAAAATTTACTTAAAGGTTTTTTTAAATATAGGTCTTATAGCTATATAGAGAAGTTATTCTCTCTTATCTTACCTACTTTATATAGTCTTATCTAATAAGGCTCTAACTTATAAGACTTTTATTAGTCTTATTATAGCCTCTTAAGTAAAACAAGGTCTTTAGTTTTTAGTATTAGGTTTAATATTTTAGTTCTAGCTACTATCTTAGTTTATTCTTTTAAATATTAATAGTTTACTAGATTTTATATCTTATCTATTCTAGCTAGTCTCTTTTTAAAAGCTTATACTTTATCTTTAGGATTTATCCTTTTTAAGTACTTATTTAGGCCTACTTCTTTAATACTTATATTTAATACCTCTATTCTTAACCTAGTCTTTATAATTATATTTACCTACTATCTCTAGTAATTAGCTTTAAAGAATAGTTTATTAGAAGTAAACCTATAGACGTAGATATCTCTAGAGTTTAAATTATTTAGGATATTATTATTTAACTTATTCTATTTAAATATTAATAACTTTAAACTTTATAGCCTTACTCTTAGCCTTTCTAAGTATAGCTTTACTAATGATTCTATTAATTTAATAGACGCTAAGTAGAATACTAGAGTAAAGTATTATCTAACTCCGTTTACCTCTATAGTTTTCCTAAATATACCTCTTATAAAATAGCTCTTATTATCTAAGTATAACGCTCTAAACTAATCTATTAGTTAAATAATTCTTCTTTAGATAATCCTTAGTATGTTTATAAAGGTAGCTACTCTTATATATTCTATCTAAATCCTTCTAGTTATATAGTCTATTATTATATAGATAAATCGTACTTCTAATTTTAATACTAGAGATATAAGCCTAATATAATTAATTACTATTAGATCTCTAAGCTATAGCTAGAGTATTAGAAGTAAACTCTTTAAAAGCTTAAGTAGTCCTAGTATTTAATAGTTTATATAAGACTTATAATATTCTACTATATCTTTATATCTTATAAGCTAATAAAACCTTCTAATTACTTACCTTAGTATTAGCTTAGATAAAAAGTAGCTATGAGTATTATAAAGAGTAAATAATACTATAATAACCTAATCCTTATAAAAGTAGAAAGCTATCTTATTAACTCTCCTTTCTTTATATACTAGTAGTAGAAATTTTTCCTCTACCTCTTTAATAAGGATTAGTAAAGTTATTTATAACTTAATTATCTTCTTATATAATTCTATTAATACTCTCTTTTATAGAATTTTCTTTAATATCTTATACTTTATAATATCTCTATACTATAGATTATCTATCTAAACCTTCTACCTTACTCTATTATTAGTAATCTTCTCTACTATGTTTTCTACTTCCTATATTAGTTCCTAGTATCTTAAGATATATCTTTCTAATAATAGAAGTACTAGTATTACTTCTACTAAGTCTTAATATAGCTCTTATTCCTACCTCTTATTAAGTCCTTCTTAAATTATATCTTTATAAGTTAGTAGTAAAGTTAGATCTCTTTAATTATAATATAATCCTAGAATTTCCCTTTCCTCTAATATTAACGTTTTTCTTTTAATTCTCTTAAAGCTTATTATATATAGTATAAATTCTTCTTAGCCTTTTAAGAACTCGAAAGCTAACTTCTTATTAATTCTTAAAAGTTTATCTACTACTACTAACTATTTCTTAGATATATATTTTACTTTAAAGTTATATTCTAAAATCCTTAGTTATTATCTTATAATCCTTCCTCTTATATTATCCTTATATAAGATTAATATTAGAGTAGCGTAATCTATATATAGTTTAACTAGGTATTTTAATCTTATAATAAAATAGTAAGATTCTTTAAAACCCTATATTACTCTTAATACCTCCTTCTCTATAATATAGTACTTTCTTTAGTTACTATTTAGCTAGAAACTTATAAATATAATAATATCTATATCCTTTAGTACTTTTAAGTCTACTTCTATACTTAGAGGTTTATTCTAAAGTTAGAATAGAACTTCTCTTATACCTATACCTAATATATTAGTAGCTAAATAATATTATTTTAAAAGGTCTTTTAAGACTACTATATTTTTATATATTATATCTTTATACCTTTACTATACTTTCTAGTAAATTTCCTAGAAATTAAACCCTACTATCTTATATTAGTGTTTAACTTTTCTTATATGTTTATATTCTTCTAAGGTATATATAATTACTATCTTTAAGATAGTAGTTAAGTTAGCTCTACTTAGAATATAGTTTTTAAAAAACGATAGTTAATATATAAATCGCTCTAACTCTTCTATAAACTTAGGTAGTTCCTAATTATAGATTACTATAATTATATTTAGAGCTAGTTATAATCCTCCTTCTTCTAGTTTATAATATCTTAGATAGTCTAAACTTCCTACTCTAAATTTTAATTTAGTAGAGCTTAGAGTTAGTTCTACTTATATAACTCTTAGAAAGTAATAATTATATAAGAACTAAACTATTTTCTTAAAGTCTATAGCCCTCTTTATATTATTATCTATAAACTACGAGAATATTATATCTTCGTCTACCTCTTTTAATATAGGTTTATTATTTAGTTCTAGAATCTCTTAATACTTAAAGTCTTTTAATCTATAGTATATTCCTAGCTCTTCTATAAGTTCTTAGTCTATTACGTTATAAGTGAATTAGCTAAATATTATTAAAAAAGTAGTTTTATATCTATATAGTAAGTATAGTAGAATTACTTAATATCTATTACTAGCGTTTATAGAGAATATATACTTTATTTTAGAATTAGCTACTTACTATAATATTACCTTTAGCCTTTTTATTAGGTATTAGCTTTTAATAGTAGCCTTATTAATAGCTATATACTAATATACTATTTTTAATTTCTTTTTCTTAGCCTTCTTAATATACTTACTTCTTACTAACTATAGTAAATTATAATATACTATAATTCCTGCTTTAAGTAGTATAAGAATAGTTTCTTTTTAAAAGTCTACTTCCTTCTATATAAATAGCTTTAGTACTACTCTTTTAAGGATTATGTCTTTAAATATAAGAATAGTATATTTAATTAGTAAGGTTCTTAGTATATCTCTTATATTTATAATAAATAAGTCTCTCTAGTAGAATAGAAGGCTATTAAGTTAGTTCTTCCTATCTTAAGAGTCTATTAATAGTCCTTATATTAATTTAACTATCTTTTTTATTTTCTTTTATTTAGGTCTAGCTAAGATATCTCTTATCTATTATCTCTTATATTTATATAACCTATACTTAGTTAAGAAACTATATCTACTACTAAATATATTCTCCTCTTTTATATCTTATAAAAGTAGTAGAATACTTTTCTATTATCTTAGCTTTTTAACCTATTCTTCTTATCTATATATACTAATTAGCTTTTCTTTTATATAAGGTATTTTAAACTCTAGAGTTAAATTCGCCTCTTTTACTTCCTTAGAGTTCTCTATTAAAATCCCTTTTATATTAGGAATATACTCTATTTATACTCTATTAAGGATCCCTCTTATAAAAGGAACCTACTATCTTATTCCTAATTTAGAATTCCTTTCTTTATTAGGAGTACTCTTAGCTAGGTTCTAGCTTAGAGCTTTCTTTTACTAAGAACTTTCTATTAAATCTTTCTTTTAGTTACTATACTTTATATAGACTAAATTCTCCTTTAAGAGAGGTAAATAGTTCTTAACCTTCTTATTTTTTACCTTATAAGTTACTACTTTTAAATTCTCTCTCTAGAAAATGCCTACTTCTCTTACTATTACTTTTCCTCTTTTCTATTTTAGATATTTAGTAGTATAAAGAACCTTTTTCCTACTTCTCTTACTACTATCTTAGGTTTATAGTACTAATTTTAGTTATACCCTTTTATTTATCTCTTTACTTATATTTTCTAATTCTTTAATAGTAATATAATAGAATAAATTCTCTTAATACTTATCTTCTTCTTACTTCTTCTTATACTCTAGTACCTAGGGTTTTAGTATACTTATTACTAGATTAAACTCGTCTTCTAATATCTTTATTATATATTTTCTTAATTTTAGAATAATATTATTATCTAGATAAGTATCTCTTTTTAATCCTAGTACTAATAGAGATCTCTTTAACTTTTTCTTAGTTTTTCTATTCTCTAGCTACCTCTCTTCTTTAAAGTATATCTTATCCTTATTCTTTATTACTCTCTAGCTTTAGAGTTCTTAAAAAGATGTTAGAATATTTATATTATAGTATTATCTTCTTACTAGATAAGTTAATACTTTTAATTCTTTTTTAAATTTCTTTTTTTATACTTTATAAATCGATATTAGTCTTCTCTCTTTTCTTAGCTTAACCTTCTCTTCTAGTTAACTCTTTTTATAAGTAGACTCTAGGTCTTTTACTTATAAATAGCTTTTAAATTTAATTTTACTATTATTTCTAATATTAAAAGGTTTTCTTAGGTTATGTTAAACTACTTTAATAGTCTATTTTTAGAGGTTTTTATAACTTCTATAACTAGTACCTTATACTAGCGTTCCTCTTCTTTTATTTATTCCTCTACCTCTTCTTAGAGCTTATTAATTATAATATCCTAAGTATTTAAATCTTCTCCTTTCTTATTTACTAATTCTATATTAATCTACTTATCTATTTAGTTAAAAAGTAAGCTCTAATACTCTTCTATCTCTATTAGATAAGTTTATAATATCTTCTTAGTTTTTAACAACTTCTTAAATAATACTACTAGTAAAGAGATATACTTTAGTACTAACGTAGGTTAGGTATTTACTATAAACTCTAGTTTTCTTAGAGCTCTATATTTATTTATAATATAGTACTCTTATCTTATATAATCTCTAATTATATTATAGTCTCTTATCTACTATCTACTAAGTAGTAAGGAATATAAGGTTTTATTAGATATAATATAGGTATTAATAACTTTATCTACTTCTAATACTTAAATATTAAACCTAATAAAGTAGTAGAGTTAATAAACTATGGAATTAGTGACTTTAATAGTAATAGAATTATTCTTATATAGTTTAAATCTTAAGCTTACTATTACCTCTTCTAGTATAAGATTAATTATACTACCTCTATTAATTAAGGTTTTAGTAAAGTCTACTACTCTATCTTATTTATTTAATTATACTTATACTATAGCTCTAGTATAGAAGTTATAGACTCTAGCCTTTAAAAATAATCTTATCTTATCTTTTAGCTAAGGTTAGTCTTCCTTTTATTATTCCTTACTAGAGAGATTAAAAGTAATAGCTTTTAACTTAGACACTTCTATAACTAGTAAATTAATAACTATTTCTACTATGTTTATTAGTACTAGTCTAAAGAGCTCTTTTAAGCTTAATTTAAGTATTTTTACTAATTTTACTCTATATCTTAATAAATCGTTATATAGGTCTATTAGGCTTATAGTAATATAAATGTTTTTAAGAGCTTTCTCTAATAAAAATCTCTTCTTACTAACTACTCTTATAATATCCTAACTTATAGCTTATTTCCTCTCTCTCTTTTTTAAGACTTCTTCCTCTTTTAGCTCTTTACTTAATAACTTTCCCTTTTAGACTTTACTTATTATACTTAGATCTATAACCTCTCTTAGCTTATCCTTTACTAATAGAGCTAAGAAGTAAGATTTCTTACCTACCTTCTTCTTCTTCTAGATACTTATAAAAGTAGGTTTTAAAATTAGATTCTCTAGTATTACTTTACTACTTAATCTTATTATAGTATAAATATCTATATACTCTACTATATAAGACTCTAAAACTCTATTATTTCTAACTTTATTTAACTCGCTCTAAAGTACTTTAACTTTATAGGCCTTCTTTAAAGCTATATTAATTAACTAATACCTATTCCTTAGTATCTAAGTATTAATCTTCTAATTCTTTATTTATACTTCCTTATTACTCTTTAGGCTTATACTAATTATAAGTTAGTAATATTATTTAGCTTAGTCTTAATTATTCCTAAGTATAAACTAAGTTAGATTATATCTCTAAAACTAATTAAGAGTTCTTAGATATTCTTAGAATTAAGAAGCGTAACCTTATATTCTTAATTATTAGTTTCTATAATATAGGTTCTAGTATATATCTACTATATAAGTAGCTACTTATACTAAGACTCTAGTTTACTAATAATCTTTAAGCCGCGGGTTTACCTTTATATATTTAGTTACTCTTCTTCTTTACTTCTCTCTAGATAAATAATTCTTCTTAGATTCTATATAAATACGACTTATATAACCTAACTTACTATATCTAAAGTAAGAAGGTAAGGCTTTTTAGGTTTAGTATTAAGATTATCCTCTTATTAATAAAAATCTATTTTATCTTTAAAGTACTTAATTTCTATATTCTATTCTAGATATAGATCCTAGGAATATACTAGATATTATAAGAGTTAGGTTATTAATTAATTTCGTCTAGATATTAGCTTACTCTATCTTAGCCTTTTAATTCTCTTAATTTAACTTTATAAATTACTAAGTAATATAGTAGTCTAGTCTAGTCTTTATATAGTCTAATTCTAAGGAGTATAGATCTATACTACCTATAAAGCCTTCTATCTTATTATTTATAGCTTAGATTAAGTCTATTATCTTCTTTATACTTATTATATTAAATTATAATTAGTATAGTAAAGTAGATATCTTTAATAATTTCTTATCTAAGCTCTTTACTAATTATTTATAGAGAGTTCTTATATTATCTTCTTTTATATATCTCTAGATTACTTAAGCTTTAATAATATACTCTAATAAAAGTCTTCTCTACTACTTTAGGTAAATTATCTTATTAAAGGCTAGAGTATACTAATAAGCCTAATCTTCTTTAGAAAATCTCTTAATTAAAGACTTCTTAAGAGTAGTAAAGTTATTCTATATAATCTTATTTAGGTTATCTATATACTTCTTTACTTTACTTTAACACTTTAAGAACACTATTAGAATACTACCTTCCTCTCTATCTACTAAGTCTAAGTATTCCTTCTTAGCCTTATACTCTATATATTTTATAAACATAGCTATATCTTAATAAGGTAAACTCTTAAAAGTAGGAATATTAATTAATAAGGATAAAGCTATATTATAGTTACTTTTATCTTCTACTACTAATTTTTCTTTAATATAAGGATAAGGGATAGTATCTTATATCTTTATTATTCTTAGTCTTATACTTTTCTTAATATTCTTAACTATTATCTAATCTAGATTCTTAATAATAACTATACTCTTATTAATCCCTTATAAGACGTCTAGTAAGGGATTAACCTAGAGTTTACTAAGACTTTTAATAATAATAGAAATACTTTATACTTTTTCTAGAAAGCTAAATAATAAGTTAAAGCTTTTCTTACTTACTAGCTCTAAAGATTAGAATACTATTTATACTAATACTCCTAGCTATACTACTCTTATTCTTAGTTTAATAGATATCTCTTCGTTTCTAAAGTTAGTTACTATATCCTCTATCTCTAATTCTAACTCTTTAAAAGTAGGATTTAGGCTATTAAGTAGTAACTTATTAAAAGGTTATTATTCTAATAGTAATTCTTCCTTATTAGGTTTAGTTATATAGCTTTAACTATTCCTTATTTTTATCTTAGAAAGTATACTATCTTTTCTAATATAAAATTAGTAAATATCTTTAATATCTTATTCTAACGTTATTAAATTGCTCTTTCTTACTTAGTATCTTACTAGATCCTAAGCTAAACTCTAACCTTTAATAATAATAAAATTAAGTTATTTCTTAATATATTAATTCTTAATATATCTGTTTTTCTTATATTAATTTATAGGTTCTTTATTATTATTTTATATTCTTAATTCTTAACTTATTATAGTATCTTATTTACTAATCTTCTCTTTCTATTTTACTCTTACTTACTTTCTTAATAGCTTAGAATCTTATTACTCTTATATTTCTTACCTAGTTCTTCTCTTACTTACTTAGTAACTTCTTATCTCTTTCTATCTCTTCTTATAATTTAAAAGTTAGTTAGGTACGCCCTCGTTGAGATTACTAAATTATTATATATAGAGGTTACATTAGATAAAGCTATCTAGGTATTACTATCTTCTAGAGTATATACTACTAAGCTTTCTAGTCTTATCACGTACAGTGCCAACACCGTCTGCCCTTGCCACCATTTTCGGGGCTCTAAATCACAACTTCTTTGTAAGATTCCTTTCAACCTCTGTTATCATAATCCAAAAGCTTCTTGCCATGCAGATGAACCTCTTAATTCTACTATCGGCCCCGTTTTATTATACTGGAGTAACTAGCGGCAGTTTAACATTTAACTCCATGTCGCCCCCACATTTCAAATCGGGAAAGTAAACTACACCATCGAGACCGTCTTCAACTATACCCTAATAAATGTGCACAACACTCAGAATACTTCATTCTCTGAGCTTTACTAACAATAATGGACGATCCAGAGAAGGTTGGTGGCTATGAGACCCAATCACCTCCTGCTCCGGTCCCATACAGCATCTATACTCCTGGTCAAAAAATTCTAATCGTTGCCATTGTTTCCGTCGCGGCAACGTTTTCGGGCTTCGCAAGCAATATTTATTTCCCTGCGATTCCCAGTATCTCATTAGACCTCGATGTCTCAGCCGAACTTGTCAACCTCACCATAACTTCTTACATGATCTTACAGGGTCTATCACCTTCAATCTGGGGTGCAGTGGCTGACGTAAATACTTCAATCCAGTTTGAAGCATTCCCCTGCTAATATTTGGAAGGTTCACGGAAGAAGAGTAACCTATTTGTGTACTTTTGTTATATTTATTGGGGCATGCATCGGACTTGCAAAAACGGAACATTACTATCAACTAGTCATCTTGAGATGTCTTCAAAGTGCTGGGAGTGCAAGTACTATTGCCATCGGTGCCGGGGTAGTTGGCGATATCACCGTACGCGAAGAAAGAGGAGGCTATATGGGGATATATCAAGCGGCATTACTTTCTCCCGTTGCTGTCGGGCCCATACTCGGTGGCATATTCTCACAAACCTTGGGATGGAGAGCAATTTTCTGGTTCTTGACTATTTACGGCGGAGTTTTTATCATCATTTTGGGTATTCTACTCCCCGAAACTCTCCGTGCAATGGTAGGAAATGGATCGAAACCCACGAAGGGACTATCTGTTTCCTTGCTATCATACATCCAACTTCATCGAAACCCACCTACTGAATCACGCCCCTTGGAACGAACGATTACCACAACATCATTTACTAAGATGCTCCCGGTAGATTTCCTTGGCCCATTGAAAATTATCTTCAGCATCGAGGTGACACTCGCGATTATCTTCCTCTCTGTCTATTACACAATATGGCAAATGGTAATTGCCATTCTCTCGACTATTTTCAAACGCACTTACGGCTTGAATGAGTTGCATATCGGACTTTGCTTCCTGGGAAATGGAGTTGGTTGTATAATTGGAACTCTCACGACCGGGAAATTCTTGGACTTCGATTATAATCGCTTTAAAACGAAGTTTTCTGGTTCAGCAGAAGATTTTCCACTAGAAAAGGCGAGGTTGAGAAGCATTTGGCTCTGGAGTCCACTTCAAATTGCAAGTGTTTTGGTTTTTGGATGGACATTGGAATACAGCATTCATCTCTCAGTCCCGAAAATTTGCACTTTTGTGATTGGCTGGGCCGCGACGAGTATTCAGAGCGTGGTTACCACGATGTTGGTGGACATTTATCCCAAGAAAAGTGCAACTGCCACGGCGGCGTTGAACTTGGTGAGGTGTCTTATGGGTGCTGGTGGAACTGCTGCGGTCCTGCCGATCGTTAATGGAATTGGGGTTGGCTGGACATTTACGATGCTTACGGGAGTTATGCTTGTGGGTTTGGGGTTGATGGTGGTGCAGATTAGTAATGGGGTGTCGTGGAGGAAGAGAAGAAAGGCAAAAGATGGGGTTATTTCTGCGACGTAACAAAAGACGATTGAAGTGGCTTCTTGTCTCGGGATTTCGGTATCCTGACTGGGAAGCAAGTCCTCGTGAGTGATTGATACGAGAGAACTAGGATTTATTACAGTGAGTTGCGAGTTAAGCTTGAATTTGCCTACTTTTTTTGTAATCCGAGCTTTTTTTTAAAAAAGCTTTCTCCCTCTTTTCTTTAGAAGATAGAAAATAAAAGTACTCTAAAAGAGACGAGGCCTAGCTAGAAAGAAGCGCTATATCTAATTATCTCTCTTCTATAGTACTTATTAATTTAAAGTAAGTATAATAAATATAAACTAAAAATAGATAATTCTTAAAAAAAAACCCCTTTTTTTAGAAAATTTTCACTAACTCTATAAGGTTGATAAGGTCGATAAGATACGCTAAAACCTTATAAAAATTAAGGTAGATATAAGATTGTCTATTTTTGTTATATAAAGTTTATTGAGTAATAGAGGATATATAGAGCTTATTATCTAGAGTATACTAATATATGCCTGTTACGGAAAAAGGGGGTGTCACGTGATCCTTTTCTCTATTTATATAGCAGAGTTTTCACCTCCTAAATTCAAGCTTCTTAGAGCGTTTTCAACCTAAAAAATACGTGACAATGTTATTATAAAAAGGGGGGAAATCAAGGAATTTTTCAAAAAGCTCGGATTATAAAAAAGTGGGCAAATTCAAGCTTAACTCGCAACTCACTGTAGATGGATTCAACGGTTGTCATCCTGTGCCACTAGAAAACCAATACCATGAAATTTTGACGTCAATCATGACGACCGAAGCACGCGAATAGATCTCTTCCGGGTTCAGAATCCTATAAATTCCTGGGTTGTCTTTGGCATCGAAGTGGTGGGACTCTCACCTAATCAGGCAATCCCCCCTCCCCCGAAGAAATACCAGCAAGCAGTCTGAAATTACTCTAGTCGTTAAATCGACCAAAGTTTTCCAATGAAAAATCATTCTGTCACAGAATGAAATCGGATTTTTAAAGGGTTACTTTTTATATCATCAACCTTGAAACGTTCAAAGATTAAGCAAAAGACATGATTCGAACAATCTATTGGTGATATACACAGGGTCGCAAAAGATTTTGCCCCTTCTAAATTTTCCAGCTCCCGGCCCAAGAATGTAAGAACCAATTCCTTTCCCGGGGTTCCATGAAAATGCTGCAAGAAACGCAAGAAACCAAATACATAACAACAGCAGAACAACCAAGCAAAAAAATGACAAAACAAAATCGTACAGTTAAATGACAAATGCATCCCTCCATATCCATAACCCCGTCTCCGTATAAGCATCCTGTCCATGCAGAAACTGCCAGGACATGTTCTGCGCAAGTTTTGTGTTCCTCTGGGCAACTGGTTTGTTTGGTTCTCGTGGTTCGTAAAAAATGGTTGTAGCCGGCTAATGTGTGTGAGACTGAAGCTCTATGATTGAAAAGAAAGGTACATCAAATCATCCTCGTCGAGAGTAGACTAGGTGATATGGGTTTAAAAGACAACACCGACGAGACGGTTGGCGATGTCGGAGGAGTAGGAGGCTGTGGCAGCTTTCACGGTGCTGCTCAGATCTCCACCAGCCTCGTAGCTGAAATCTCCGGAGTTGTAGAGACGAGCAGACCAGTAAGCGCTTTGAGAATCCGACTTGGATCCCTTGGACTTTGCGGTGTCAAGACCGGTCTTCAATCCAGAGCCATCTTTGGCAGCGGTGTGGACAGCACCCTCGTGGATCATGCCAACGATTTTATCCTTAGTGCACTCCTTGGCTCCAAATTTCTCGCAGTCAAAGGTTCCAGCATGTGATTGCATGAGGCCTGGGTTATGAATAAGATCACCTGGGGATCGAGTGTGCTCAACACGGACACATCCGTGAGATTCTTGAAGGACCACTGCGAGAATGAATCGTGGGTCAACACCGTTGGCCTTTCCTTCAGATTGGATAGCTGCCTTGAGGTTCTTGTTCTCGGTGTCGCTGTTTTGAGGAATTCCATTTGTGCAAGATGACTTAATTGCTTTCTCGTTTGCGGACCAGCTAAGATATATTAGTTTGTGAACCGAAGGAGGGGTAGGAATAGTAATTGAAGGGGACTTACAGAGCATCGAAAGAGATCCACTTATCACCTGCTGGCCATCCCTGGGCTGGAGTACCGTCACCCTTGAACTCTTTCTTGGTGACTTGGGTGGTTAGTCCCGTTTTGCCTGTTGGCTCAGGGGCTCCCCTGGTGGTCTGGGTAGTCTTGATAACAACGGAAGTTGTTGTCTCTGGCTTGAAGGTAGCGAAAGTTGGCTTTTTTGTTGTGGTTGGCTTTCCTGGCTTGATGGTGGAAATGATTGTTGGTTCAGGGGCCTCAGAGTAGGGGTAACCGGACTGGATATCACTTGCTGGGTAACCATAGGTGTCGCTGATAGGCGAAATTGTTGGGAGAGGAACATAGTCGGAGTAAGAGGCATCAACTACTTTGGTGACGGCTGATGGCTTCCAGTGATATTGTCCATCATCATATGTTGGGCTTGGGCTTGGGCTTGGGTTTAGGTTGAATCTGGGGTCGTTAGCAGCGGGAGCTGCGAGAGCATTGCCGGCAAGGGCGAGAACCGCGACGAGAGCAGCGCTGGAAGACATTTTTGCTGAAGAATGCAGTATTGAAAAAAAGTGAAAAGAATCTGGAAAGGTTTGCAAGTCCAACGATCAAGGAGAGTGTAAAGGAAAAAGCAATAACAAAAAAAAGAATAAGGAATGTGGTGGATGAAGCTGCTGTTGTACTGTTGATGGCTTCTTTCTTGTTGGACATCTTGGTTGTTATATACAACCCATCTCACACAAGGCTGACATGGAATTTCTGCCGTATTCTCAATCGAATTGAAATTGCAGGCTGCAAGAATAGTAACGTGGTAGTGGCACCGCCATAAGGATGAGAAATCTCCCGTACTTTGACGTTCCTATCCCGGCTTTTGGACCTGGTACCTGATCCATCGGCACGCCGCGAATCCATGGCGAGGGTTGTTACCTCTAAATCGTGATTGTTTTCACAGGGGAGCCAACGAGAGGAAACTCGTTGCCTGTGTTTCAAGATGGTGTCGGCGAATGAGAATGGGGATAAATGCAGGAGGTGCTTCAGATGGACGAAATAGGGAAGAGGATGGGTGCCGAGACGGTGAGAATTTGTTTACACGCGCTGAAGAGGGAAATCCGGCTGACAGAGAGGCTAATTCGGGTACAACTTTACGCGGAAATGAGGAGGTCAGCCGAACGAACGCCCAATACAAACTCAACCACTCGACCCGCATGGTCTATCATCAGATTGAAGAGAAATATAAACTGAAAGAGCATTGAGGTGAATCTCCAAACAATAAGTATGGTTTAGAAATTTGTGTAGAGTTGTACAACCAGGAAATGAAATTTGGTAGACGCGTGAGAATTTATTAAGCAAGCTCCATCCGTAAGGAGGGCAAGAGCTATGTATCTTCAGCACTCGCTTGGTTGAACGGAAGAAGTGGAATCCGTCATACTCTAATTGGAAGTATGTCTCGCATATGGACGAAATAATCGAGGGGGGTCTGAATAAAGTAACCGTCTGACTGGGAGGATTCTGGGGGGGCTCAGCATCAGCACATAAATTGTGAAGAAATTACTCTTCAATCCCACGTTCGATCTACGTAACTTAGCCTCGATCCAAAATGGTGTGTGGTGGATGCTTACCGGGAAATTGTTTGAGCCTCATGTGAGAGATGGGTTGGATTGCTCGTCAAGGACGGTGATGATATTTGTGGTGTTGTTCGTGGGCGAGTCGCTCTGTTGAATCTTAATTTTGTTCAGTAGGGGGTGGCGGTCGGATTTAATTGGTCTTCCTAACTGAACGCGACCTAAGCCAGGCACCACGGGCATGCGCGTTTAACTGAACCCGAGCCTTAATAGCCCGCTATTATGAATTACCGGTATTCGTGAAATTGCCGATACTTATATACTACGAGTACGAATTACTAATACTTTTATAACTAAAGATGCTAAAGGTATTAATATCTAATATTTCTATATAGAAGAGATTAAGATTTAGATATTATATATTTAGCTTTTTAGCTTCTTATTATTTAGTATTAGCTATATTAGATAAGACTTAGTTATTATTATTATTAGATATTAGTAGTATTCGATCTTTTATATATAGATACTCTTATTTAGAATAAAAGAAAGCTAATTTAGTCTTTTCTTTTATATTAGTACTTAGTATTTATATATATTATTCTTTTAAATATACTCTTATATACTTTTTTAATAGTTATATATATTTTATATTATTATATAAAAAGACTAAATTCTTCTTTACTAGAGATAGTCTACTATAATATCTTACTTAAGACGTTATTATACTTAACTTAATTTAAACTAGAATTAGATATAGTTATAATAATCTTTTAAATAGCTACGATTCTAGAGATCTTATAAATAACTAGTAGTATTAGAGTTTAGTATTTATTAGATAGCTAGTAAAACTATATTCTTAATATATTAAAGAGAATAGAATATACTAAGTATCTCTAAGAGATCACGTGTCTACGTAACTGAATCTTTTAGATATTATAAGAAAGAACTAAAGACTATTAGTAAGTAAAATAGTTATTATCTAATACTTTAGAAACTTTAAGATTAATATTATTTAATATATCTATTAGAAAAGCTAAGTTTTATATAGTATATTCTAATATCTCTTTTATATTTTATATTAATAATATAAATCGCTTTATTATTATTTTAAATAATCTTTAAAATATACTTATTTAAGTAAATAAAGATAGTATAGAACTTAAATAATTTATAATTATATACTACTTTAGCTACTTTTTCTTATTTTAGAATAAAGCTATATATAATCTTATTTAAGAGTTTCTATTTTATCTTATAAATATAGATATTTAATATCTTTATAATCGATTTAGCTACTTATTAGTACTAAGATTATAATAAGTACTTAAATAAGCTAGATATAATATTAAGTAAAGTCTAGAAAGTTATCTAGCTAGTTTAAGTTTATTCTTTATAATAATTTTAAATTTAACTATAGTTTTATATTTAATAATTTTTACTTTAATAGAATACTAGTATTATAGTAATAAGATATTAATTTAGTAACGTTTTACTAGATATAGATATTAAAAGTATATAATAGATATCTAAGAGATCTTAGATTAATATATATTTTAGACTTTTTAAATATCTTATTATAATTATAAGAAAGAACTTGATTAGTAAAGAGTTTAAGTAGTTTACTACTAATATAGATACTATAGTAAAAACTATACTACTTAAGATATATAATTTAATTAATATAGTAGAAAAATACTCTAAACCTCTTTAAAAAGTATATATTACTATATACTAATAAGAGCTTTATCTTTTATATAGTTTAGTACTATAAATAGTAATTAAGATAATTAATAATATAATAGACTCTAATAGATTAGTTTCTACTTTATTAGTATATAGTATATATACTTAAATAACTATAATAGATATCTCTTCTTAAATAATATCTATAAGATCTAAGACTTATAAAAAGGCTATAGAAGAGATATAAAAGAAGATTATATCTTATTAAGTTAAAGAGGCTCTAAATATATAAAATAGATAAATTAAGTAAGTTAAGTATTTATCTTTAAATTCTAACGTTTTAGTTTAATAAGATGTGACGTATTTTTGGGTTGAAAACGCTCTGAGGAGCTTGAATTTAGGAGGTGAAAACTCTGCTATATATACAGGGAAAAGGGGTCACGTGAGACCCTCTTTTTCCGTGACACACCCCTTAGGTCTAGGAGAGACAGCTTCCTAGGCCTATAAACTCAAACCAGATTGCAAAAGAACCCCTTAACTACATCGCCCCCTATTCCTGCTATGGAGAGTCCTACGCATTCTCAAGGGTAAAGTCCCACTCCTAGATCCTGTCCAACTTCCTCCCTTATACTCTGGCACTTTATCGGCTCTGGCTTTTTGGTGAAGACAGCGGGTGGCGTTCGTGGATGTGGTGGCTCGTAGTTAGCGTTGTATGCCAGCTTCGTAGAGTACTGGGCTTCCGAATTCGAAGTGTATTTTCGAGCACCCCTTAGGGTGAGCCAGCGCGCTGCTGGGCTTCCGGTTTGTACACCCCTGAGAGTGGCGGTGGCCAGATTCGTAGCTGGGCTTTGTGCGAGCTCTTCAAGAGTGAGCTGCCGATTGAAGTGTGCCTACTCGAGCAGGGCTTTCGCTATATTCGAAGCCGAGAGTGTCCCGTGGGAGAGTCCCGTCCACGCTTGTTAGGAGAGTCCTTGTTCGCGATCGTTGGGAGAGTCTCGCATTCGAAGTTAGGAGAGCCCTCGTCGTCGAGAGTAAGCATCGAGGAGGGGTTGATTACGCTGACCGACAGCGGAGAGCGTTCCGAATACGTTGCAATGCGTTGAATGCGTAAGCAGAAGATAAGATGTTGTAAGAGTACACTATAAGTGTAAAGTACACTGTATGTGCAAACCGGGCTCATAACTGTGACGTATTTTTGGGTTGAAAACGCTCTGAGGAGCTTGAATTTAGGAGGTGAAAACTCTGCTATATATACAGGGAAAAGGGGTCACGTGAGACCCTCTTTTTCCGTGACATAAGAGTATTAAAAGAGATAGACTAAGCCTTTTATACTTTAAGAAGTAGAGAATAAAGAATATATTATTTTACTTCTAAATAAGCTTCTAAAGTTTCGTTCTATATTAGTAAAACTATACTTTATTAGAATAATAATATACTCTTATTAATAAGAGAGAAATCTTAAGCTATAGAGTAGATAAGAAGTAAGCTAGAGTACGCTAAATATTAAATAATTCTCTTTCTTCTAATATTAACTTTATTAATTATAAATCTATTAAAATACTACTATCTTAGAACTAGTATTAGAACTACTCTAGAAGTATAGACGTAGATAACTCTAAAAGATATCTAAGATCTTTAAATAACTCTTTTAAAGTATTATTTTAAAAGTTAGATACTTTTATTAATAAATCTAAGAACTATATTACTATCTAAGATATTAAAACCTTTCTTACTAAGAGTCTATTTAGCTTACTATAAGATAATATTAAATTATCTACTAACTATACTAGAATCTTTTAAAAGTAGCTTAGTATATATTTATTTAATTATCTAATTATCTAATAATAAATTCTATAATCGTTTAACTCTTTATTATACTTATTAGTAAGATTAATAATAGCCTCTAGTACTAGTATTAATAGTAGAAGAATAAAATATATACTAGAAAATATTCTAATTATTATATTATTAATAATAATAGAATAATAATTATTTTTATAAGAATAATCTTTTAAATAAATATTAGATTATTTAGCTAAATAATCTAGCTTAAAAAATATATAGACTAAACGATTTAGTCTATATTAAAGTGTTGAATATATTAAATTATCTATTATTATTATAATATCTTTTTAGTAGTATATATACTAAATTATTCAAAAAATATACTAGCTAAATAGGCTCTAATTTAAGTAAATAATATAATATTTAAGTATTTATAGCTAATAATAGTATAATATATATTAAATTATATTAAAAGAGATTACTTTCTAATACTAGAATATTTAGATTATACTTTATAAATAATATTAAATATAAAAGTATAGTACTTTCTTTTATAAAGTTAATAATACTAGAAAGTCTCTAGTACTTACTTAAGCTTTTATTATATAAAGAGTAAGCTAGAGATTTATTATAGTTTAGATTAACTAGAGTAGAGATATAGCTAGTATTAACTCTCTTCTCTCTTTAGTTAATATTATACTATTCTACTAGCTCTATACTATTACTATTAAGACTTACTATACTAGTTATACTAGGTTTAGTAAGCTCTACTTAATAAATTATAATAATATTTCTAGAGTTATATATATTTATTAAAGATATTACTTAAGTATATATATAATAGCACGCTATTCTAAATTATTAGTATTCGTAAAACTACTAATATCTCTAATATCTTAAAGCTAAGATTATAATTAACTCGATACTTATATAATAGAAAGTGCTAAAGAGATTAAGGTTTAGATATTATATATTTAGCTTTAAGACCTTTATTATTTAGTATTAGCTATATTAGAAAGAGCTTAGTTATTATTATTATCGAGACTTATAATAGCTCTCTATAAATACACAAAGAGAGTGCTTATAGAATAGTATCTAATATTAAGGAAAACTAAACTAAAGAGAAAAGCGAAGAGTATAAGTACTCTAGCTTTATTTATATATATTAAGTAAAGCCTTAGTAAAGCCTTAGACTAACCTAGTTATATAAGTAACGTATATAACTAGGACTATTATACTACTCTCCTTTTAAAAGGGCCTCTTATAACTAAGTAGCTTTATCCTCTTTTAATATAGGAGTATTAAGCTCTAGCTTACTATAATCCTCTCTCCTAGCCTTATATACTGCTTTCTATAGTAGAAGAGCTTCTAGAGAACTAGCTATTTTTAGCTTCTCTAAATAGAACCTCTCTACTAGTTATAGTATATATATTAGTTATTAAGCTAGATACTAATTAAGGTCTTTATTATAGCCTTTCTACTTAATTCGATAATAGAAGGACTACTATCTCTTCTTACTAGCTAGTATTTCTTTAACCTTCTATTCCTTTTCTTCGTTTATAATAATTAGTAAGAGTAGTATAACTACTTATCTTAGTAAGGGATTATTTATAGCCTTATATAACTTCTTAGAAGTAAAGATAGAGTAAACTTTAATAGAAGCTAGTAGTTATAATTAGAAAGTAGAACCTACTTCCTTAAGAATCTTAAAAGGGCTAGCTATCTAGTAGTCTAGCTTTTAGCTTAGTTATTAAGTTACCTAGTCCTTTATTATAATAAAGACTATATCTCCTACTCTAAAATTAATATCTTATCTATATTTATTTTCCTTCTTCTATTAAGCTTTTAATATATTTACTTAGCTAACGTCTAAGACCTCTTAGATTATCTTTATAACTACTATTATATTAGCTAGTTCTAGTATTTGCTAGTTAAACGAGGTTCTTAGTATATATCTCTTTTATAACTTAAAAGATAATATTCTAATAGTACTATAAGGTAGTACTAACTATATATAGTCTATTATTAAAAGAATCTTAAACTAATTAATATAATAATAATTAATATATAGCTATAAGTACTAATTAAGATATTAATTTATAATCTTAGTCTAGCTATCTATTTAAGTATAGTTTATAGTTAAGAGTTAAAGCTAAATACCTAGGATTTAAGTAAACTCTTTCTAAAACGTAATAATAAAGTAAGAGCTCTTATTTAATATTATACTTTTTAGAATCCTATAATATTATAGAACGTGTTTAATATATAACCTTACTATTTGTTTAGAAGTAATATTCTTATAATAAGATATTAAAATAGACTACTTAGATAAGTAGTTTATTACTATAAACATATTATTATAAATATACTTATTAACTAGAAAGGACTTAAAATCTATAACTATATATTACTATATACGTAGTAGTATTAGAAGTAGGTATAGATAGCTAGATATTTTATCTTAAGAAACGTCTACTCTTCTATATTTATAATAGTTTTATATATATCTTATAATATTAGCTTTTATATTTTACTAAATATATCTTAAATATAGAATCTAGTAGATCTTATCCCTCTCTAAATAAGCTAAAAGTATTTAATTATAAGCCTTATAAATTAGGTCTATTCTTAATATATCTACGTCTAGTACTACTAAGTAGTTTTAGTAAAGTAAAAAGCCTTCTTTTAAGGTTTATAGAGAATTAGTATTAGTTTTAGCTTATACTTATATAGCTTAAAGTGTTATAGCATCCTTATTTACTTAGTAGATTCGTTCTAAAAGTATAAATAATTCTTAGAAGTAGTTATTATTAACTAGAGCTAGTATAATCGAGCTTATTTTAACCTCTAAGTCTTTAAGCACTTCTATATTAACTTATTTCTTTATTAAAAGTATATAAGTTTAGTACTACTCTTTAAGTTCCTTCTATAAATATATCTTATTTACTTTATAAGTTAAAGTATTTATCTTATTATTCTTATACTTTAAATAGAATATAATAATAAAGTAGTACTTAGCTAAGGCTTTAGCCTACCTTACTTAATAGAAAGTAAGTTACTTAGTAGTTATAAAGTACTTAAGTATCTTATAATTAGTATAAATATAGATTTTTAAATAAGTACTTTATAGTTCTAGTCTCTATTCTATAAGTAAGTATATAATAGTAAGTAGCTCTTTATTATATATTTTATAGTTATACTTAGCTAAAGACATAGTCTTACTAAAGTAGGCTATAGGGTATTATTCTTTATTAGCTTATTATTATTATAATACTCTAGTAATAACTCTATTTAAAGTATCTATCTTAATTATAGTAGGAAGGTTAAGAGAGTAGTAGTAGAGGATTAGTATAGAGGTAAGTACTACTTTTAAGTTTTTAAACACTTCCTAGTACTCTTTATTAAAATTAAAAGGTATGTTATTTTATATTAAGTATACTAAGAGCTTTATAATTATACTATAGTTCTAGATAAACCTTTAGTAGAAGTTATAGAAACTAAGGAAGCTTTAAACGCCTTTTACTATCTTTAGAGCTTACTATTTCTATACTACTAAGACCTTTTTAGAGTCTACTTTAATACTATTAGTACTAATAATAAACCTAAGGTATTTTATCTTCTTAATATTTAACTTATACTTCTTAATATTAACTTATAACTTAGTATTCTTAAGATATTAAAAGACTTTTTATATATACTCTTTATATTTAAGAACGTTTAATAAGTAGATAAGGATATTATCTAAGTAAGTAGAGTCGAAGTTATCTAGATAGTTAAATAAGACGTTATTTATATAGTACTAATAGATAGATAGGCTATTTATTAGACTAAATAATAAGACCTTATACTTATATATTCTATAATAGGTATAAAAAGTAGTTAATTCTTTAGTATCTAGATCTATTTATATATAGTAGAAGGCTTACTTAATATATAGCTTAGTAAAAATATAAGCTTAACTAATATATATAAGCGTTTTATTAATTAGAGATAATAGATAGTAGTCTTTTAAGTAAGATTATTAAGTTTTTAAAAGTTAATATAGAAATATAGCCTTCTATCTACTTTCTTTATAAATAGAATAAGAGTAGTAAAAGAAGACTAGTTATATTTAATAAACCCTTTATAGAGATTCTCTAAGATATATTCCTTTATAGCTAATAACTCTTCTATAAATATCTTATATAGAGAGGAATATCTAAGAGTATTTAGACCTTTAAAATTAATCTTATAGTTATAGTATTAGTAAGATAGAAGAGTATCTAAGATAGCCTTAGAAAATACCTCTTTAAAGTCCTAGTACTTATTAGGAAGAGTAATATTAGAGGCTATATCTAGTTCTTAATTAGCTATAATAGTATTAATTTTATATATACTTATAGTAAACATCTTACTATTCTTTTAGAGTAAGTAATAATATATTCCTATAACTAAAATAGCTAAAATATTAATAATAGAGTTTAACTTCTTTAAGATAAAGAGTTTCTAATAGTATACTAGAGCGAGCACCTTCTTTATAATACTTTTAAGTTCTTTCTTTATAACCTAGTATTTTACTTATATTAAGGACTTATAGCCTCCTCTACTATATATAGTCGAGGTATAACTAGCTAGAGTTATAGTATTAATTTTAAAGTAATCTATAAGCTTTAAGAGCCTTCTACCTTATTAGTACTATTTATCTATTTCTATAGCTTAGTTATAAGTATTAGCTTTATCCTAGTAAGAGAGTATAAAGTCTTTTAGTTATATAATATCTTAAGAGAGAGGAGTTAACTATTAAGTAGAGAAGTAAGACTTAAGGTTATTAAGCTAGAGTAGTTTCTAATAAGTTATATTAATATTAATATAAAAGTACTTAAAGAACCTCTAACTAAGGATAATATTATATAAACCTAAGTCTAAGAGGATAAATAGTATATTAAAGAATTTATAATTATCTAAGATATAATTTAAAAAGAAATAGTATATAACTTTACTTTTAATTTCTCTATTATATCTATAAATCTTAATAAAAGTAAGAAGTCTTTTAGTTTTTAAACTATAAAACTTTATAAAGTTATAACTAAGTTATATATTTATAAAAGAAAAAGTATTTACTCTAAGGTTACTAAGAGTAGTAGTTTATATACTAAATCTATTAATAGTTATTATACTAGGTAAAGTAAACGCTTTTCTACTAATTAATAACTATAGATTAATCTTAAAAAGATTAATCCTATATTTATCTAAAGAGAAGTCTTCTCTTAGGCTTCTTTATTTCTTAACTCTAAGCTAGTATCTTCTTCTTTAAGCTCTTTAAGATTAACCTTATATATCCTTAGCTTTAGATAATTCTTAATATAATAACTAAGCTTATTATAATTAAAGTACTTATCTAATAGTCCTAGAGTTAAGTAGTTATTTATAGTAGAGGCGTTAAGACGTCTAAGAGAGATAAAAAAGGTTATAAAAGAAGAAAGGCTAGTAGGTATAAGAGTAGGCGTATATAAGTTTAAGGTAGAAGGAAAGTTTATTACTTATACTCTTTAAGAAGTAAGATTTTAAAAGTTACTATTAATACTACTTATAAGATTATAAAAGGAGTTTATATCTCTCTTAGCTTAGAACTTAGTAATAATAAGAGATTAGTATAGTATAGAGGTTAACTTATTCTATAAGTCTTTTACCTAGTCTTATAAGAGAACTTTAGCTTTATCTATAAGTTATTAGAACTTAGTATAGAAGTTATAGAAAGTTTCTATTTTTAATATAATAAGGTCTTAGTATTAAATATAAGCTTCTTAGTATAAGTAAGAGCTAATAGTAATGTTTTAGAAGTAAGTTAACATCTCTTTATAGCTATTAAACTAATTAATAATATTAAACTTATATCTTAGATAAATATAGTTTTAAGCTCTTTTAAAAGTATAATAGTAAATTAAATTTATCTTTACTTTCTTAGACTTAAAGTAGTTAGTATTAATAAATAACTTTACTATAATTTTAGTTTCTTAGATTATATAAGTAAATTCGTCTTCTATAGTAAATTAGTAAGAATTAGCTATTCTACTTATCTTCTTTAACAATAGAACTATAGAAGATAAATAAGTTATATTAAGAGTTTATAGCTAAATAGAGGTATATTAATAGAAAGTACTAGCTATATTTAAAGTATTTACTTTAAGTTTATAAACTTTACTTATTAATAAGGTTATTACTTTAAGGATTTATTATAAGATAGAGTTAGATAGAGGTAATTTAGAGATCTTATACTATAAGGAACTAGTAGTTACCTTAGTAGGAGAAGGTAGTAGTAGTAGTATAGTAATAGCTAGTATATATATTTTTTTAGATTAAGTTCTTAAGTTAGATTAGAATATAATATTAATAGAAGAAGGAAGAGAGATTAGCTTTACTAACTCTAAAGTAGAGTAGAATAGTTCTTAGATTAATAGGTTACTTTTAAAAGACTTAATATAGCTAATAGAAGAATACTAGACCTTACTACTTAATATAAATAGATTAGGCTTTATAAAGGAGAATAGTAAATTTAGTAGATTTAATATAAGTAAATATATATATTATTATTAGAATATTAGTAAAAGCCTTCTTAGATAAAAAGAGAGAGTTTAGTTTTAGTATAATAGCTCTCTATAAATATATAAAGAGAGTACTTATAGAATAGTATCTAATATTAAAGAAAACTAAACTAAAGAGAAAAGCGAAGAGTATAAGTACTCTAGCTTTATTTATATATATTAAGCGAAGCCTCGGTAAAGCCTCGGGCTAACCTAGTCACGTGAGTGACGTATGTGACTAGGACTGTCATATGACTTAGTAGTTTCTAATCTCTTATATATAGAGATTTACACTTAATATAAAAGAAGAATAGTTTTTTCTTTTCTTCTATATAAGAGCCTAGTATTTATATATATTATTCTATCTCGAACGCACTTCTATATACCTCTTTAGTAGTAGTATATATTTCGTACTCTTATAATATATATAATTATTAACTAAATTAAATTAGAAGTTCTTTATATAACTATTAAAGAAATACTTTTAATAAGTAGATATATTTTTCAAAGTAGTTAAACTACTATATAGTATTCTAGAAGCTAGAAAGGACTAGTTTATAATATACTATAAATACTATATTATAAAACTTATTATAAAATAATCTACTTTTAATCTTTATCTTTTATATACTAATTTATTAGAATATAAGAAATAAGTATAATTAATTAATACTCTTTTTAGTATAATAGATCTCTAAACTAATAATACTCTTATACTTACTAATAATGCTTTTACTACTAAAGAGAAAGATACTATTAATAAAGCTAAATTTATAGCTAAGAAGAGAGAGAAGCTTACTATTAATTATCTAATTAAATTTAATAGAAAGCTAATTACTAAGTATCTAAATAGCTTTATTTTATATATCTAAGATTATATAAAATATTTAAGTTTAGTATAAAGTTTACTAGCTAAGATAGCTAATATAAAAGATACTTTATATATAGTAAATACTAAGAATTAATATATTATATAAGATACTTAAGAGATATAGTTAGCTATAGTATTATACTCTAAAACTGCTTTTAGTTTATTATATACTATCTAAGCTATTAATTAATAATATAATAATATTTTACTTTTTAATAAGTAAATTTAATAGTAAATTAATAATCTTATAAGAAGACTTAAATATATTAACTTAGAGAATTAGTCTTTAAAGTTATATATCTTTACTAATAGATTATCTGCTAATAATATAGACTTATTCTTATAAATCAGTTATATTATTATACTTATAAATAAGATATTAATATTAAAATTTTATATTAGTCTTTTATAAAGTATAAGAGAGTTACTTATAGTATTTTAGTTATAGAATTATATATAAGAAGCTTTAGATTTAATACTATTACTTCTATTAAATTAGCTTTAGAAAGTATCTTAGACTTTAAGATTCTACTTATAGTAAATACTAATTTAAAGTCTATTTATAAAGATATAGCTAAGTTTGAGACTACTAAAGAGAGATAATTAATAGTTAACGTTATATACTTATAAGAAATATATTAGATAAAAGAGATTAATAAAATTAAGTAGATTAATAGTAAAAGTAATCTAGTAGATACTATAACTAAAAATAATTATTATAACGCTTTAGAAAAGTTAATAAATACTAATAAGCTAGATATTAAGCTTATAAAATAAGTAGAATAGAATAAGAGATAGATAGAATAGCTAAATAGAACGTTTTTATTAGTTAAAAATATAGAATAAAAAGCTATAATTAGTTAGACTAGATAGAAGATTTTTAATAATTTTTAGATAATAACTTTTATTAATTTAAAGAAGTACTAGTCTTAGTATACTTAAGAGTAAATATTACTTTATAAGTATACGTAATCTTCTTACTTAAAGACTATTTAAGTAGATAATATAGCTAGCTTTACTTAGTATATATAAACGATAATATAACTCTTTTTATATTACTTTTATAACTATAGATTATACTAATAATTTTTAAAGATTATAAATTATATATTAAGACTAATTAAGTATACTAAAAGTTTAATAAATTATAGTGTTTTCCAAAATGTCTAAGAGAGTCGCTGACAGCTACTATAGAAACCGTGCGCGCGCCTAGCGCTAAGCTGTACAGCTGCAGGCCGCGATCAGAGGCTTCGCCGACTGCTGCTGTGACATTTCCATTTCCCTTTCCATTGCGTAGTGCGATGCTTACTTCGCGTGCTCGTTACATTCCTTGGGCAAGAATGTATTCAACAGTTGTTTGCAATTCCGGTCGCGAGTATCAGCGCGGAAAAGTGCTGATGTCGAATCCAAGAGACAAAGACCTCGACATCTATGTTGCGCAGTAGGTCCTCAACTTCAATTATATCCGCAACCTTCCTGGGAATTCAATCTAAAACCGGCGGTTGTGTATTAGTTGCGAAAACAAACCTTACGTCTTGAAACGCGTGTCCCAATCGATATTCGAACTATGCCTGCAGCACAAACGCGAGTTGCTAGACACCCGTCGCATTCGAATGCATGTCGACTACAGTGAAAAGGAGAAGATCGTTGTTTACGAGTACTTCAAAGAGGATCTGCTTGCCTTGGTACAGAATAACCGCGACTTTCCTCTTGTGGCAAGAAAGCAAATTCTATTTGAAGTTGGGAAGGCACTTCAAGAGCTTCACGCTAAGAACTGGATACACATAGGTAAGAAACGAGAGAGTCGGTCTCCTGCCTGGATCTCCGCTGATCATTTGTCCCTAGATGTGAAACCTGACAACGTCATGGTCGACTGGAATCCAGACGAGCAGGGCCAAGTTCAAATAGAAAGGGTGGCATTGATTGATCTCGATGTCTCCTTGAAATTAAAAGGCGATAAATTGCTCAGGATCCCCGACATGCAGAGACTAGGAAATTTTATGTGGCGTAGCCCGGAAGCACAAACGGGCCAGGGAATAGGCAAACCGTCGGATGTGTTTTCGTTTGGGCTTGTGGTAAGTGAGCCTTGATGCTTACAGGAGAACTTGTGCTAAAACTCATGCTTAGTGTATATACACTCTCACGGGCAGAGAGATAATGGCAGTCGACCACCAGGAGCTACGGGAGAGGGAAGTTGAGCCTGAAATTGAGGTTTTAGGCAGGGATATAGTGTACTTTGGCCCACTTTCCGATGGACTCTTAAAACACACCGCTGATAAGACGTGGCAAACCGTCTTAGGCCAAGTAGCGGAAGGGGTTGCTGGAGCAGACCTAAGTTTTCATCTCTCGAACTGGCAGGAAAATGACTTTCCGAATATTGATGCTAGAGCAAAGAGTATGTTATATAGAATTATGAATCTCGATCCAGCGAAGAGAGCTACTATTGATGAGATTTTAGATGACCTATATTGGAGATAGGTGGGAATTACGGATTATAAGTATATATACGAATAAAAATCGATATTCTTTTTATGAAAAGAGAACAGCTTAGTAGAATCTATATTACTAGTAGTATTATCGTAATAAAATACTATAGTATTCTTAATTTATATATTATAGCGAAATTCTAGTAGTATATATTTATTTTTTAAAATATTATTACTACTTATATTATCTCTTTAGTTATTCTTATACTCTACCTGATTTAGTAGAACGCGGTTCTAATCTTATATTTCTAGCTCTAATACGACTAAATATTTAAATTATTATCTTATTCTTTAAACTCTACTAAAGTATATAATAATATAGAAATTTAATAATAATTTATCTATAATCTTATATTTAAAAAGCTTTTATTAAAAAAATGATTATTTTAGTATAAGTTAGCTAAGTTTCCTCTATCTACTTCTACTACTTCTACTACTACTTTTATACTCTTTTATTCTTCTTTTTAATTAATAGACCTTCTCTAGAATAGTATAAAGCTAATACTACTTCTAGTATAAAAAAGTCTATTAAAAGAGCTTTAAAAGCTACTAAAAAAGTTCTTAAAAAGAAGGCCTATTAAGTACGTAGCGCGCTTATCTTATATACGTTAAACTAAGAGCTAGTATAAGTAGTATAATATATCTATTTATAGTAGTAATTAGCTATATTAGAAAGAATTCTATAAAATAGAAGTTATTAAGTAGAAAGAGGCTTTAATTTAGATTTTAATATCTTAGTACTCTCTAAACTAGTTTAGTAGTATCGTAGTTCAAAGCTATTTAGATTTTAGTCTAAAACTACTCTAAATAAGAGTAGTTTTAAACTAGACTACTTAACACGTCTATACGTAGACTATAAGAATAACTAAAGAAACATTACTTATATTATACTACTTAACTAGTATTATAATAGAATTACGCTATTCTATCTCAACGCTAGTAGAGACCTCTAGTATACTAAGAGCGCTACTACGTGATTCGCTCTCTTATTCTCCTATTTACTCTAGTCTCTAGTATACTAAGAGCGCTACTACGTAATTCGCTCTCTCGTTCTCTTATTTACTCTACTAGAAGCGTTTTGAAATCCTTTTATATTATATATATATATTATTATATTTCTAAATACTAATACTCTAGAAACTATAAATATAACTTAAATTATTACTTAAAAGTGTCTAATACTTATAAAACACTTAAATATATACTTAACTAGTTAAACTAACAAAACTAATAAAAATATTAATATCTCTAAAAAGTAGAAATAACCTTAGTTTTACCTTCTTAGAGTATCGCCTAACTTCTAGACATATTCTAATAGTAATAGTATAAGATACTTATCTTTTTACTAGAGAGCTAGCTCTCTAGACTCTCTAGTAAGAGAGACACTCTTCTATACTCTTCTGTTAAGATTAAGTATAATTTATATAATAAAGTAAATAAATTCAAGCTTTTTATCTATTTAACGTAAATAGTAGATTACCTGTAAATTAGTAGCTAGATATATCTATTTATAGACGCTCGATCTAATACTAATACTTTAATATCGATATAATCTCTTAAGTTAATATCTTTAATTCTACTACTTCTAATAATATAAATTATAGTATACTAGTTAATAGAACGTAGTTAAATCAGATACTAGAAAAGGTAGAGGTATAGACGGAAGTTAATAAGTAGATTACTAGAGACTTTAGTATAACCTTTTACGAAAAGTAGTAGAAGAGTATACTACTTATAGAAAAGAGCGGCGTAATTAGTATACGATTAAGAAAAGTTCTCGGATTTAAGCTTTTTAAGCTTTAAATTAAATTTTTAAGCGCTTTATTCAATCGTATATAGTTTATTAATTTATTATTATTATATTATTTTATTTACTCTATTTATACTACTTTTTTAAGTAGAACTAGTCCTTTTTAAGAAGATAGTAGCGATTATTTTCTAATAAGAGTGAATATATTGAAATTTCACTAATTTTATATACTAGTATAGTATCTATACTAGCGTTAGAATAGAATAGCGTTTCTCTTATAATAATACTAATAGTATATTATTTTATAACTGTGATAGTCCTAGTTATATACGTTACTTACGTAACTAGGTTAGTCTAAGGCGTTGCCGAGGCTTCGCTTAATATATATAAATAAAGCTAGAGTGCTTATACTCTTTACTTTTCTTTTTAGTTTAGTTTTTCTTAATATTAGGTACTATTTTATAAGTACTTTCTTTATATATTTATAGAAGGCTATTATACTAAAATTAAACTCTCTCTCTTTACCTAGGAAGGCTTTTACTAATATCTTAATAATAATATATATATTTACTTATATTAAATCTATTAAATTTACTATTCTCTTTTATAAAGTCTAATCTATTTATATTAAGTAATAAGGTTTAGTATTCTTCTATTAGCTATATTAAGTTTTTTAAAAGTAACTTATTAACCTAAGAACTATTCTATTCTACTTTAGAGTTAGTAGAGCTAATCTCTCTTCTCTCTTCTATTAACGTTATATTCTAATCTAGCTTAAGAACTTAACCTATAAAAATATATATACTAGCTATTACTATACTACTACTACTACCTTCTTCTACTAAGGTAACTACTAGTTCCTTATAATATAAGATCTCTAAATTATCTCTACTTAACTCTACTTTATAATAAATCTTTAAAGTAATAACTTTATTAATAAGTAAAGTTTATAAACTTAAAGTAAATACTTTAAATATAGCTAGTACTTTTTATTAATATACCTCTATTTAGCTATAAACTCTTAATATAACTCGTTTCTCTTCTATAGTTCTATTATTAAAGAAGATAAGTAGAATAGCTAATCCTTACTAATTTACTATAAAAGATAAATTTACTTATATAACCTAGGAAACTAAAATTATAGTGAAGTTATCTAGTAATACTAACTACTTTAAGTCTAAGAAAGTAAGAATAAATTTAATCTTCTACTATACTTTTAAAAGAGTCTAAAACTATATTTATTTAAAATATAAGTTTAATATTATTAATTAGTTTAGTAGCTATAAAGAGATATTAACTTACTTCTAAAACATTACTATTAGCTCTTACTTATACTAAGAAGCTTATATCTAATATTAAGACTTTACTATATTAAAGATAGAAACTTTCTATAACTTCTATATTAAGTTCTAATAACTTATAAATAAAGCTAAAGTTCTTTAATAAGATTAGATAGAAGACTTATAGAATAAGTTAACCTCTATACTATACTAATCTCTTATTATTACTAAGTTTTAAGCTAAAGAAGATATAAACTCCTTTTATAATCTTATAAGTAGTATTAATAGTAACCTTTAAAATCTCGCTTCTTAAAAGATATAAGTAATAAACTTTTCTCTTACCTTAAACTTATATACGCTTACTCTTATACCTACTAGCTCTTCTTCTTTTATAGCCTCTTTTAGATACCTTAACACTCTTATTATAAATAACTACTTAACTCTAGAACTATTAGATAAGTACTTTAACTATAATAAGCTTAGTTATTATATTAAGGATTATTTAAAGCTAAGAATATATAAGGTTAACCTTAAAGAGCTTAAAGGAGAAGATACTAGCTTAGAGTTAGGAAACGAAGAAGTCTAAGAGAAGACTCCTTTTTAGGTAAATATAGAATTAATTTTTCTAAGATTAATCTATAGTTATTAATTAGTAGAAAAGTATTTACTTTACTTAGTATAATAACTATTAATAAATTTAGTATATAAACTACTACTCTTAGTAACTTTAGAGTAAATACCTTTTCTTTTATAAATATATAACTTAGTTATAACTTTATAAAGTTTTATAGTTTAAAGACTAAAAGACTTCTTACTCTTATTAAGATCTATAAATATAATAGAGAAATTAGAGATAAAGCTATATACTATCTTTTTTTAAATTATATCTTAGATAGCTATAAATTCTTTAATATACTATTTATTCTATTAAACTTAGGTTTATATAATATTATCTTTAATTAAAGATTCTTTAAGTAATTTTATATTAATATTAATATAACTTATTAGAAACTACTTTAGTTTAATAACCTTAAGCCTTACTTCTTTACTTAATAGCTAACTCCTTTCTCTTAAAATACTATATAATTAAAAAACTCTATACTCTCTTACTAGAATAAAGCTAATACTTACAACTAAGCTATAGAAGTAGACGAATAGTACTAATAAAGTAGAAGGCTCTTAAAGCTTATAGATTATCTTAAAATTAATACTATAACCCTAGCTAGTTATACTCTAACTATATATAGTAAGAGAGGTTATAAGTCCTTAATATAAGTATAATACTAGGTTATAAAGAAAGAACTTAAAGGTGTTATAAAGAAGGTACTTACCTTAGTATACTATTAGAAACTCTTTATCTTAAAGAAGTTAGACTCTATTATTAATATTTTAGCTATTTTAGCTATAGAAATATATTATTACTTATTCTAAAAGAATAGTAAGATGTTTACTATAAATATATATAAAATTAATACTATTATAGCTAATTAAGAACTAGATATAGCTCTTAATATTACTTTTTCTAATAAGTATTAGAACTTTAAAGAGGTATTTTCTAAGGTTTTTAAATACCTTCTTACTTTACTAATACTATAATTATAAGATTAATCTTAAAGGTCTAAATACTCTTAGATATTCCCCTTTATATAAGATATTTATAGAAGAGTTATTAGCTATAAAGGAGTATATTTTAGAGAATTTCTATAAAGGGTTTATTAAATATAGCTAGTCTTTTTTTACTACTTCTATTCTATTTATAAAGAAAGTAGATAAAAGACTACGTTTTTATATTAATTTTTAAAAACTTAATAATCTTACTTAAAAAGACTATTATTTATTACTTTTAATTAATAAAACACTTATATATATTAGTTAAGTTTATATTTTTACTAAGCTAGATATCTAGTAAGCTTTCTACTATATATAAATAGATCTAGACACTAAGGAATTAACTACTTTTTATATCTATTATAGAATATATAAATATAAAGTCCTACTATTTAGTCTAATAAATAGCTTATTTACCTACTAGTACTATATAAACAACGTCTTATTTAACTATCTAGATAACTTCTACTCTATTTAATTAGATAATATTCTTATTTACTTATTAAATATTCTTAAATATAAAGAGTATATATAAAAAGTCTTTTAACGTTTTAAGAATACTAAGTTATAAGTTAATATTAAAAAGTATAAGTTTAATATTAAAAAGATAAAATACCTTAAGTTTATTATTAGTATTAATAATAAGTATTAAAGTAGACTTTAAAAAGATTTTAGTAGTATAGAAATAATAAGCTCTAAAGATAGTAAAAAGCGTTTAAAGCTTTCTTAGTTTCTATAACTTCTATTAAAAGTTTATCTAGAACTATAGTATAATTATAAAGCTCTTAATATATCTAATATAGAATAATATACCTTTTAATTTTAATAAAGAGTACTAAGAAGTGTTTAAAGACTTAAAAGTAGTACTTACCTCTATACTAATCCTCTACTACTACTCTTTTAACCTCTCTACTATAATTAAGATAAATACTTTAGATAGAATTATTACTAGAGTATTATAATAATAATAAGCTAATAGAGAATAGTACTCTATAACCTACTTTAGTAAGACTATATCTCTAGCTAAGTATAACTATAAAATATATAATAAAGAACTATTAGCTATTATACACTTACTTATAAAATAGAGACTAGAACTATAAAGTACTTATTTAAAAATCTATATTTATACTAATTATAAGATACTTAAGTACTTTATAACTACTAAGTAACTTACTATTTATTAAGTAAGGTAAGCTAAAGCTTTAACTAAGTACTATTTTATTATTATATTCTATTTAAAGTATAAGAATAATAAAATAGATATTTTAACTTATAAAGTAAATAAGCTATACTTATAAAAGAGACTTAAAAAGTAATACTAGACTTATATACTTTTAATAAAGGAATAAGTAAATATAGAAGTATTTAAAAACTTAGAGGTTAAAATAAGCTTAATTATACTAGCTCTAGTTAATAATAACTACTTCTAAGAATTATTTATACTTTTAAAATAAATCTACTAAGTAAATAAGGATATTATAATACTTTAAGTTATATAAGTATAAGCTAAAACTAATACTAATTCTCTATATACTCTAAAGAAAGGCCTTTTACTTTACTAAAACTACTTAGTAGTACTAGACGTAGATATACTAAAAATAGACCTAATTTATAAGGCTTATAATTAAATACTTTTAGCTTACCTAAAAAGAGATAAGACCTACTAGATTCTATATTTAAAATATATCTAGTAAAATATAAAAACTAATATTATAAGATATATATAAAACTATTATAAACATAGAAGAGTAGACGTTTCTTAAGATAAAATACCTAGCTATCTATATCTACTCCTAATACTACTATATATATAGTAATATATAGTTATAGATTTTAAGTCCTTTCTAGTTAATAAGTATAGTTATAATAATATATTTATAATAATAGACTACTTATCTAAGTAGTCTATTTTAATACCCTATTATAAGAACATTACTTCTAAATAAATAATAAGGTTATATATTAAATATATTCTATAATATTATAGGATTCTAGAAAGTATAATATTAAATAGAGGCTCTTATTTTATTACTATATTCTAGAGAGAGTTTACTTAAGTCTTAGGTGTTTAGCTTTAACTCTTAACTATAAACTATACTTAAATAGATAACTAGACTAAGATTATAAATTAATACCTTAATTAGTACTTATAGCTATATATTAATTATTATTATACTAATTAGTCTAAGATCTTTCTAATAATAGACTATATATAATTAGTACTACTTTATAATACTATTAGAATATTACCTTTTAAGTTATAAAAGAGATATATACTAAGAACCTTATTTAACTAGTAAATACTAGAACTAGCTAATATAAAAGAATAGCTATTATAAGAAGAGGCTATAGTAGTTATAAAGATAATCTAGGAGGTTTTAGACGTTAGTTAAGTAAATATATTAAAAGCTTAATAGAAGAAGGAATAAGATATAAATAAATATAGATAAGATATTAATTTTAGAGTAAGAGATATAGTCTTTATTATAATAAAAGACTAGGTAACTTAACAACTAAGCTAAAAGCTAGACTACTAGATAGCTAGCTCTTTTAAGATCTTTAAAGAAGTAGGTTCTACTTTCTAATTATAATTACTAGCTTCTATTAAAGTTTACTCTATCTTTACTCTTAAGAAGTTATATAAGGCTATAGACAATCTCTTACTAGGATAGGTAGTTATACTACCTCTACTAATTATTATAAACGAAGAAGAGGAATAGAAGGTTAAAGAAATACTAGCTAGTAAGAAGAGATAGTAGTCTCTCTATTACTAAATTAAGTAGAAAGGCTATAATAAAGACCTTAATTAGTATCTAGCTTAATAACTAATATATATACTATAACTAGTAGAGAGATTCTATTTAGAGAAGCTAAAAATAGCTAGTCTTCTAGAAGCTCTTCTACTATAGAAAGTAGTATATAAGGCTAGAAGAGAGGATTATAGTAAGCTAGAGCTTAATACTCTTATATTAAAAGAGAATAAAGCTACTTAGTTATAGAAGGCCCTTTTAAAGAGAAGGTAGTATAATAGTCCTAGTTATATATATTACTTATATAACTAGGTTAGCTCGAGGCTTTACTAAGGCTTTACTTAATATATATAAATAAAGCTAGAGTACCTATACTCTTCGCTTTTCTCTTTAGTTTAGTTTTCCTTAATATTAGATACTATTCTATAAGTACTCTCTTTGTGTATTTATAAAAGGCTATTATAATAACCTCTATATCTAAAACTAAAAATAAAGCTATTTCTACTTTCTATTTATATATACTCTCGCTTATTATCTTACTACTATTTAGAATATCGATAGTAGTCTATAATTTATATATAAAGTCTTATAAAAGTATTAGCTTTTATTTAACTAATTTTAATATAATATATTAGAAGTCTCTTATTATTACTAGATTTAATTATAGTATTATCGAAGTTTACTCTCTTATATAGACTACTTTTATAAACTTAAGCTACTTATAAGTATATAAGATTAATCTAAGAGCTATTTATATAATTCTTTTTTTAAAATACTTTATATAACTAGATTTTTACTTCTAGCTATTTAGTTATATAGTAATAAAATATAAGACTAAAATTAAGTAAATCTGAAATCTAAGATAAAAAGCTTAAATTTAATAGACTTAGTAATACTACGATATTATTATAGTATTAATTAAAATACTAATAAAGGTAGAGTTATATAAGATACTAGTTTAGAGACTAATACCTAAAAATAGAGAGTATATTATTATATTAGATATTCACTCTTATAATAATTACCTAATTAGAGTTAGCTTACTCTTAGAGTATTTATACTCTCTCTTATATATAGTAAATAGTTCTCTTCTTATAATAATAAATACTAAATTCTCTACTTTATATTTTTAAATACTAGTATTACTTCTATTAACTTTATATCTATAATATATACTTCTACTTCTAGTACTTAAAATGCTCTTAAGCTACTACTTCTACTATATATCTCTTATATAAGAAGTATTATACTTCTTATAATATCTCTCTTAAGTATAGCTTTCTTATCTTCTTTATTATTACTATCTCTAGTATATAGTCCTAAAAAGCTAGCTTATCTTATCTCTAGTACTCTCTATATTTACTTCTTTATTATATAATCTTTAATATCTTTATACTAAACGCTTATAAGATACTCTATAATATATTTAGTATTCCTCTTTTAAGTTTATTTACTAAGACTCTTTTTATAAATACTTTAAGCGTTCTTAGTACTAATAAAGTCTCTTATCTAAATACTTTCTTTATCTAGCTATTATTTTATATATATACTACTTACTTATTCTTTTTAACCTATATAATAATATCTCTACTTTAAAGCTTTCTTATTATAATTATATCTACTTTATATCTATTTATATTTCTAGTCTCTATTACTTTCTTTAGTAATAGCTTATCTTTCTCTTTATTTATTTCTATTACTTAGATTATAATTTCTTTTATATATCTAATTAGTATAATATATTCCTTTTATAATATAACATCTATCTCTTTTTATAGCTCTTTAGCTTTAACTCTCTTTACTTATATTAGAGTTTATTTCTTTATATCTTTTATCTTCTTTACTATAATTATAAGCTCTTCTTATAAAATATCTCTTATTATTATCTTATCTTCTCTTCTTCTTATTCTTCTATATTTAAGTATCTTTCTTACTATTTTAATAATTATCTTAATATCTCTTCTCTTTATTACTAAGTTAAGTATTATTTAAACTAGACTCTTCTTTAATATATCTATATATTCTAATACTCTCTTCTATTCTCTTATACTCTACTCTTCTTTATTTAATATACTATCTTTATTATTAGTTACTATTACTTTAGAGAAGAGAATAAAGACTCTTTATACGTCTTCTATCTCTTTACTACTACTATTATACTTACTTAATATAATTATCGAGTACTTTATTCTCTTTCTAGACTATTAAATAGTTATCTAAATATATTTTAAGACTTTTTAGAGCTACTTTATTAGTTTTAAAAAGTTTTATTCTAAATTATTATAAATTATTAAAAGTAATATATATACTTAGTATAAATAATAACGTTATATAAATATCTAATAAATAAAAGAGAGAAAGTGATAATTAAGACTTTTAATATTATAAGTATAGATATAATTTAGTCTAAGAATAAGAGACGCTAATCTTAATTAAGTAATTAGTATAGAATTAGTAAAGTAGTATTTAAAGTACTTAAATAATTATAAATTATAATTATTTATATACTTTAATATAAAGAGTAAAAAGAGAGATAAAAGAAGAAGTAAAAGTAGTAAAATATAACTAAAAAGTAGTATTAAAATTCTTCTAATATTTTTATCTAACGTATTTACTACTATATACTCTTACTTCTTATCTCTTTTATTATTATACTTACTATATATAATTCTAATCTTTTTAGTAGTATAAGAGAGTTAATTAGTAAGAGTTATTTAAAAGAAAGAGTATATCTCTCTTCTTTTTCTTTAAATTAATACTAATTATAGAAGTAATTATAATAGTAGATCTTAATTTACTTACTAATAGATTTATAAGAGTAAGAGAAGTAGATAAGAGCGAATTAGAGACTCTCTTATTAAGCTCTTATTTAAGTTTTAATTACTTAGCTTTATTAATTAATTTAGATTTAAACTTATTTTTAGTAATAGTAGTATTAATACTTATATATAATTAATTATTAAGATCTCTTATAATTTACTTATTTATAGCTATCTATTATTATACTACTTTATCTATTCTCTCTAGTATATTTAACTAAGTAGAAACTATTAAGCGTTTTAAATTTTCTTCTTCTTATTCTTTATAAGAGATAATAATAAGAATAAACTTAGTATTAATATTCCTTTACTATTAGTATTCTTCTTTATATCTATATCTTTACTTTTTATATTACTCTTAGAATTATCTCTAGAATTATTATCTCTATTATCTTTCTCTTTTAATAAGCTACTATAATTATAGTATAGTCTCTTAGATTAGTAGTAATAGTTATAAATATTTTTAAAAGATTATCTAATTCTAAATTATCTACTAAATACTTACTCTAGTACTAGTACTATTCTTTAATAATAGTATAAGCTTAGTATCTCTCTTCTACTACTCTAAGTAGTATCTTTAATTATAATAGACTTTAAGAGTTAAAGTAGAATTAGTAGCTCTTAGGTATTTTATAAAAAATAAATATAATAGATTACTTCTTTTTAAAAGATTAGAGCTTATTATTAATATAGCTATTAAATATTATATATGCTTTATAGTACTTTTTATTAGTAGAACCTTTTAGTATATTAAAGTATTATAAAGTATTTTATAAGAGCTTATATATTATATATCTTCTTATAATCTATAGTACTTAATTACTTAGCTCTTTTCTTTCTAATAGTAATATTTATAGCTAGAAAGACGTCTTTTATTATATTAGTAAGAAGTAGTATATTAATAGAAGTCTATCTACTAAGAGTAGAGAGTAAATAGTAGATAATCTCTAATAACTTAATAGTAAACCTTTTAGTTTATAGATTATAAGATATTAATTTAAAGTTAAATAGATTCTTAGAGTTACTAGTAGATAGATAAGATACTTAAAATAGAAAGTTAATATTATTTTATACTTTAACTATCTTATTATATTATATTATAAAATTATATATAATTATAGAAATATACTTAGTAGTAGAGAGGTTCTTAGTACTTATAATATATATATAGAGATATAAGACTTCTTAAATATAGATTTTAGTAATAGAGGAAGATATTAGTACTCTAAGATTTAGAATAGAAGAAGCTAAAGTACTAATACTAATTAGGAATATATATTAAATCTAGAAGTACTACTTACTTTAAGCTTTTTTCTTATTAAGAATAAATCTCTTCTTATATACTTTTACTTTAATTATTTTAATAATTTTACTAGAAGCTTTTATAAAGAAAGATTCTTTATTTCTAGTCTTTTTCTCTTAGATAGCTTACTCTCTAGCTATAGTTAATTTATTCCTTTTTTACTTAATAATAAAAGTAGAGTAGTTAGTAGTAATACGTTCTATAGTAGACTTTTAGTATTTTCTTCTAGACTTTATAATTAACTATTATTTTCTCTTTTAGTTATTAAAACTTTATATTATAGATTTTATAAAGTAATTCTTTACTTTATATATATAATAATTAATTATATTATTATTATTAGAGATTAGTTTACTTAGCTTTTAAGAAAGCGTAGATATATAATTTTCTAGAGTAATAGCTAGGTTTACTAAGAAGTAATAAGAGTATACTTTAAGTTTTAAACTCTTAGAATAAGAAGCCTAGACTTCTAAGTACTTAGAAGACTAATATTAAAGTATTCTTATATATCTTTAGTATTATAGAGTAGTAAAGTAGCTAGATATAAAACTTCTAAAAGTATAAGTAAAAGTAAAAAAAGAAAAGTAGAAAAGTTAAAGAACTATATTATTTAAACTATATAATCTTCTATATCTCGTTTCTTACTTTTAATACTATTTATAAAACTCTAATATACTATTTAAATATATATTAATTAATTATAAGTTATATAGTATAGTATCTTCTATAGAAGCTAAGACTTTATTTACTATTCTATAGATAGTTATTAAAGTAGATATAAGTAAGACTAGATTAAAGAATATTCTATTCTAAGTAACTACTTAGAGACTAGCTTAGAATTACTCTTTAGAGACTAAGAAGAGCTTAAAAATAAGTAATTAATACTAAAGCTAATTTATAAATTATTTACTACTACTAATAAAAGTTAGTAATCTATATATCTAAAATAGCTTTAGATTATATTATATTCTAAGTTTATCTTTTTACTTTTAATTTAAATATAAAATAGTATTATTTATATTTATAAAGCTAACTAGAACTTAATAAATAGAGAATCTATAATTTTTTAATTTTTTAAAGATTTAAAAGTCTAAGATTACTAACTTTTATTAGTAGTAGTAATAACTTATAATAGAGACTTAGTACTAATAGTTAGCATAATTAATAGAGTAATACTATTTTATATAGTAGTAGAGCTCTATTTGAAAGAAAGTCTAATTCTAAGAATAAACTATTAGCTTTAAAAGTAGATTAATTATATATAGATTTATCTACTAATATTTATTCTTAAATCTTCTTCTAAATTATCTTCTACTAGTAAGTTATAACTATTAGTTATATACTCTCTCAAATTCTTATCTAATCTTACTAAGCTATTATTATCTAACTCTTTTACTTTCTTATCTAAGAAGTTACTATTATATAGATAATCTAGTACTATATTTATTACTTAATTACTTTTACTTTTATTACTAAAGTATATATTAAGTTTATCTTAATTAGTCTCTCTAGCTTTCTTTAATTCTTAAGCTATCTTAAGATATAGCTTCTACTTATATACTTCTTCTAGTTTATTTAAAAGGTTTAATTCTCTTTAAGTACTTTCTTAGATATATACTAATAATTCTACTTTTAAATCTAAGTATACTATAATATAAGTTTCTCTCTTTTTAGTATATATTATCTTATTAATTAGTAGTATATATCTATATATAAACATTTTTATTTTATATTACTCTAGAGTTACTTAAGATAAATATATATTAATATTTAAATTCTTATAGAATTCTTAAAGCTTTATAAGCTTCTTAGTAGATATATTTAATACTATAATTATCTATTAGATACTCTTTAATTCTTATTAGTATTAGGTAATAATTACCTTACTTACTAATAGGCTTTAGGTTTAAACCTTAGTCTATACTAGTTCTTTCTAGTATTATCTAGAAGGTTTAGTTACGTTCTCGGTTACGGTTAAGCGAACATGTGATCCTTAGAACCTTCTAGTTACTCTTTGATTTATAAGCTATAGAAGCTTCTAGTATTTATTCTAGAAGTATATATAGCTCTCTCCTATTCTTTAGTTAGAAATTAAGTTAAAAAAAGTTAAAATTTATAAAGTCTTTTATACTTATACTTCGACTTCTTAGAAACGTAGTTTAGCGATTATCTACTCTATACTAATTCAACTTACGTACTCCTAACCTACGCTATACATATATAACCTCTTATAATTCTAGAATAGTAAAAGTTAGTCTATAGTACTTCTAGTACTCTATACTCTTAATTAATATTAGTATAAGTATAATAGTAATTCTATATATATATAAAAGTTTAAAGCTCTTTTTAAATAAGTAGAATATATATATATAATATAATAATTTTATTAGAAACATCTTTTTCAGAAAATAATCTCTTTTTATAAATACTTTAGAATTATATCTTCTATATATTTAAGAACTATTATATAAACTATTCTTATTAAGCTTTAATATTTTAATAAGCTATAGAAGTACTAAACTAATATAAGTCTAAAAGTTTATATAGCTTTCTACTACTTTCTATAGCTTATTATTAATAAAGTATATAATAAGCGTCTACTACTATTAGAGATTCTAAATCTTAATCTAATTATATATAATATAGTAGCTTTCTAAAGCTACTTATAATATTACTATATTACTATAGAATAGATACTACTATATTATTTAAGAAACTATAATAGCTTTAAAGAATAAATTAAGTATAGATATTTTAGTATATATTTTAATATTAACGAATCTTAATTTATAATATCTATTAATAGTTTATATATAATTAGACTATAGTATAATATATTTACTATATATATCTTTAATCTCTTATAATCTTTAAGTATATCTCTTCTTCTTAACTTTTAATAATATCTTATATACTATATCTTAACTAACTCTCTATACTTCTTATCTAATAATACTATAGATTTTAAGTATATATAGAGAAATCTAAGACTTAAACTTCTAGCTATTCTAAAGTAGCTATATTTATATATCTTATACTAAAGAATTATCTTTAGCTTCTCTTACTTCTTCTATATATATAATTTATTTTATTAAAGTTCTATCTTCTTATATAATTATTATATATACTAAAGCTTAATTTTAAATCTCTCTAATTTAAGAATATATATTATACTTTTATCTAATAAACTAATATCTTTAAAAAGATATATAATATAAGCTTAAAAAGTAAGAGTTACTAAGTTATACTTATTTCTTTAAAGATCTTATATAGTACTAATATAGATATAAAGAGTAAATCTCTTACTATTAATATTATACTTTTACTTAGATTTATTATATATCTTTTAAGTAAATATCTCTTATATATATAATTCTTTTATAAATATCTTATATAGCTCTAAATTAACTAACTAATATAGTATATTTAGAACTTTTTTATATACTTTAAATTATCTTTTTTATACTTCTTAATATACTTAAAATTCTAGTAGTATTATATTATAATATAATACTAATAATAGCTTTCTTCTTTTATAAGAAGATTAGAGAGACTTAGAGAATACTTCTATCTCTACTCTATTACTTAGTATATTATTTATTTTATTAAATTTAAAAGAAGATATATATAGTAGAAGATTTAGAATTAGCTTATATAATTTAAGCTTTTTTAATATAAGAAAAGAGCTCTTAAAATTACTCTTTTAAAAAGAAGTAATTAAGTTAATTTATTTTAAAAGTTCTATTACTAAGAATTTTATACTTTAATAGTTTTTTAAAGCTACTACTACTACTAGAGTTTATTATCTTTCTTTTTCTTTTATTATTTATATTATTATTTTTAAATTTAAGAGAGAAGAGAGAGTATATATAGTAGAAGCTTTAGAATTTACTAGTAGAATAATAGTTTTAAAGAAAGAAATAATATAAAGAGTTATAAACGTAATTAAGAAAGAAGTAATATAAGAGAGTTAGTATATAAAGTAGATATACTTTTTAGTTTTTAATAATAAATAGCTCTAACTTTAACTAGAAAATTAGTATATAATTAAGAAAAGTAGCTAAAGATACTTAAATTATCTTAAAATAAGATTATTTAAGCTTTTAGTATAAGCTAATTACTTTAATATTAAGTAATCTAGAGTAATTAGCTTAAAATAGAACTAGTTTTAATATATAATTTAAGAACTTATTATAATAATAAAAGTCGATTTATATAGTCTTTTTATAGTATATATATATATATATATATATATTACTTACTATAATACGTTTTAATTTAATAATTAAGACCTTTTATAATTATTTATTAATTATATAACTTTTATAATTTACGATTTACGATTTACGATTTAGTTGTTTTCAGAACGCTTACTACCTACGTAGAGCGTCCTAGATATATTAAAAAGTCGGAATCGACTAAATCGTAAATCGTAAATCGTAAATCGTAAATCGTAAATCGTAAATCGTAAAAGTTATATAAATTAAGAGATAATTATAAAAGATATTAAACATTAAATTAAAACATATTATAGTAAGAGATATATATATATAATATAAAAAGACTATATAAATCAACTTTTATTACTATAATAAGTTCCTAAATTATATCTTAAAACTAAGCCTTTTTTAAGTTAATTACTCTAAATCACTTAATATCAAAGTAATTAGCTTACTTTAAAAGCTTAAATAATCTTAATTTAAGATTATTTAAGCACTTTTAGCTACTTTTCTTAATTATATACTAGTTTCCTAATTAGAGTTAGCACTATTTATTTTATAAGCTAAAAAGTATACTTACTATATATACTAACCCTCTTATATCACTTCTTTCTTTAAATACTACTCTCTATTATTCCTTTCTTTAAAAGTACTATTCTACTAGTAAATTCTAAATCTCCTACTATATATACTCTCTATCCTCTCTTAAATTCAAGTACTAATAATAATAGAAGAAAGAAGAGAATAAGCTTTAATAGTAGTCTTAGATATCTATTAAAGTATAATATCCTTAGTAGTAGAACCTCTTAAGATAAATCAAATTAGTCGCTTCTTCTTTTAAATACTACTCTATATTATTCCTTCTTTTAAAAGTACTATTCTACTACTATATATACTCTCTCTCTTCTCTTAAATTCAAGTACTAATAACGATAGAAGAAGGAAGAAGATAAGCTTTAGTAGTAGCTCTAGGTATCTATTAAAGTATAATATCCTTAGTAGTAGTATTATAGTATAATAATCCTAGAATTTTAAGTATAGTAAGAAGTATAAAAAGAGTAGTTTTAAGTATATAATAGGAGCCTAAATATACTATGTTAATTTATTAATTTAGAGCTATATAAAGTGTTTATAGAGGAGTTATATCTAAAGAGGACCTCTATTTAAGAGATATATAATATCCTTAAAAGTGATTATAATATTAATGTCTCTAATACTACTCTTAAGCTCTAAATTAATATAAGATAGAACCTTCGAAGAAACGCTAATAGTATACCTCTACTAGCCTTATATATATAAGTAGTATATCTTTTTAAAGATATAGAATTATCTAATTTAAGTATAGTATATATATTAAATTAGGAGAGCTTTATAATTAGGCCTTAGAGGCTCTAAAGAATATAATAGAATATAAGACTTTAGTATAAGAAGTTTTATATCTAGAAGAGGTGTATTAAGCTAGAGGCTATACTTTAGTATAAGATCTATGAATATAGCTACTTTAGTACTATAAGAAGCTTTAGTCTTAGGTTCCTCTATATATACTTAAATACTTATAGTATTAATAGAGATAGAGACGAAAGATAGAGTAGAGATAAGATCTAAAAAGCGTTTTAAAAAGTTAATAAGAAAAGGTATATCTAAAAGTTATAAGAGATTAAAGATATATAAGGTAAGTATATTATACTAAGACCTAATTTTATATAGAGTATTAATAGATATTATAAATTAAGGTTCATTAGTATTAAGATATATACTAGTATTAATACCTATACTTAATTTATTCTTTAAAGCTATTATAGTATCTTAAATAATATAGTAGTATCTACTCTATAGTAATATAGTAATACTATAAGTAGCCTTAGAAAGATACTATACTATATATAATTAGATTAAGGATTAGAATCTCTAATAATAGTAGACGCTTACTATATACTTCGTTAATAACAAGCTATAGAAAGTAATAGAGAGCTATACTAATTTTTAAACCTATATTAGTTTAGTACTTCTATAGCTAACTAACGTATTAAAGCTTAGTAGAGATAGCTTATAAAAGAGTCTCTAAATAAATAGAAGATATACTTCTAAAGTATTTATAAAAAGAGGTTATTTTCTAAAAAGAGCCTTTTTAATATAATCGCTATATTATATATATATATTTCAATTATTTAGAAGAAGGTTTAAACGTTTATATATATATAGAATTACTATTATATTTATACTAATACTAATCAAGAGTATAGAGTACTAGGAGTACTATAAACTAACTTTTACTATCTTAGAAGTAAAGAGTATCTAGTAGACAATTATAGTATTAAGATACTTACTAAGAAGCTTATTAAGCTTTAGGAATTATATAAGAATTAAAATATTAATATATATTTACTCTAGACAACTTTAAAGTAGTATAAAATAAAATTATTAATATATAGATATATACTACTAATTAATAAGATAATATATACTAAAGAGAGAGAAACTTATACTATAGTATACTTAGATTTAAAAGTAGAATTATTAGTATATATCTAAGAGAGTAATTTAGTAGGATTAAGCCTTTTAAGTAAGCTAGAGAGAGTATATAAGTAAGAGCTATGTTCTAAGGTAGCTTAAAAATTAAAAGAAGCTAGAAAGGCTAATTAAGATAAATTTAGTATATACTTTAGTAACGAAGGTAGAAGTAATTAAGTAATAAACGTAGTACTAGATTATCTATATAATAGTAACTTCTTAAATAAGGAATTAAAAGAGTTAGATAATAATAGTTTAGCGAGATTAGATAAGGATTTAAGAGAGTATATAACTAATAGATATACCTCGCTAATTAAAGATAATTTAGAAGGAGATTTAGGAACAGATATTAGTAGATAAACTTATATTTAATTAATCTACTCTAAAAGCTACTAATTTATCCTTAGAATTAGACCTTCTTCTTTATAAAGCTCTTCTACTAATAGATAGTATTAAACGTCGTTATTATAGTAGAGCGTCTTAATAACTCTAATCCTAGATCGTCTACTAAAAAATACTCTTTTAAATCTATTTAAAGAGTAAGGTTCTAAATCTATCCTCTCTTTCTATATTAGTAACCTTATACTTAATATATATCTCTAGCTATAGTAGTATATCTAGGATTATAGTATTATAATCTACTAACTAACTATAGACTCTATAATAGTCTATAATCGTAATTACCTACTAGCTAGGGTAAATAGAACGTTAATAAAGAGTAATATAATAAAGAAAGTATATATTACTCTCTATAAAAGGTATAGAACGTTAACTAGTAGCGTCGCTTTTACTATCTATAATTAATAAGTAAATAGATATATTAAACTAGGAATAAACCTATATTAAATATAAACTAAGCTCTAAGTCTAAAATTCATATATTTTAAGTATAAAAAAAGGCTTAATATAACTCTAGAGAGGAATAGACATGTTTATTAACTTTTAATTAAATTTAGAAGTAATTTATATAAGGTTTTAAATATAGTTATAAGTATATAATTCTCTAAGTACCTAGAAGGGGATTTTAGTAAAGTAAACCTACTAACTATAACTATTAGCACTAAGCCTAATTCGTAAATTACTTACTACTACTAATAAAAGTTAGTAATCTTAGACTCTTAAATCTTTAAAAAATTATAATTTTATAGGTTCTATATCTATTAAGTTCTAGTTAGCTTTATAAATATAAATAATACTATTCTATACTTAAATTAAAAGTAAAAGATTTAATTTAGAATATTATATTTTTAAGCTATTTCAAGTATATAGATTACTAACTTTTATTAGTAGTAGTAAATAATTTACAAATTAAGCTTAGTATTAATCGCTTACTTTCAAAACCTTCTTAGTCTCTTAGAGAGGTTTCTAAGCTAGCCTCTAAGTAGTTACTTAGAGTAGAATATTCTTTAATCTAGTCTTACTTACGTCTACTTCTATAAATACTTATAAAATAGTAAATAAAGTCCTAGCCTTTATAGAAGATAATATACTATATAACTGATAATTATTTAATATATACTAGAATAGTATATTAGAGCCTTATAAATAGTATTAAAAGTAAGAAGCGAGGTATAGAAGGTTATATAGTTTAAATAGAATAGTCTTCTAATTTTCCTACTTTTATTCTATTACTTTTACTTATACTTCTAGAAGCTCTATATCTACTACTCTATAATACTCAAAACATACTAGAATACTTCAATATTAGTCTCTTAAATACCTAGAAGTCTAGGCTTCTTATCTTAAGAGTTTAAAACTTAAAGTATACTCTTATTACTTTTTAATAAACCTAGTAAGTACTCTAGAAAATCACGTATCTACGCTTCTTTAGAGGCTAAGTAAACTACTCTCTAATAATAAGATTAAGAACTATCTATAAAAAGTAAAAGACTACTCTATAAAAGCTATAATATAAAGCTTTAATAGCTAGAAGAAGAAATAATAGTTAATTATAAAGTCTAAGAGGAAGTAAGAAGCTACTATAGAACGTTCTACTACTAACTACTCTACTCTTATTATTAAGTAAAAAAAAGATAAATTAGCTATAGCTAGAAAGTGAGCTATCTAAGAGGAAAAGGCTAAAGCTAGATAATCCTTCTTTATAAAAGCTTCTAGTAAAACTAAAATAATTAAAGCGAAAGTATATAAGAAGAGATTTATCTTTAATAAGAAAAAGGCTAAAAGTAAGTAGTACTCTTAAATTTAATATATACTACTAATTAGTATAGACTCTCTAGCTTCTTCTCTAACTTATAAAGCACGAAGCCTATCTCTATTATTAAAATCTATATTTAAGTAGCCTTATATATCTATATATATATAATAAGTATTAAGGACTTCTCTACTACTAAGAGTATCTCTATAATTATATATACTTTTATAGTATAATATAGTAAGATAGTTAGAGTATAAATTAATAACGACTTTCTGTTTTAAGTATCTTACTTATCTACTAGTAACTTTAAGAATCTATTTAACTTTAAATTAGTACTTTAGAATATATAAGCTAAAAGGTTTATTATTAAGCTTTTAGAGAATATCTATTATATAATCTCTACTTCTAGTAGATAGGATCTTATTAATATACTACTTTTTACTAATAAAGTAAAAGATATCTTTCTAGCTATAAACGTTATTATTAGGAAGAGGAAAGCTAAGTAATTAAGTACTATAGATTATAAGAAGGTAGATGATATATAAGCTCTTATATAATACTTTAATTTACTAAAAGGTTCTACTAATAAAAAGTACTATAAAGTATACGTAGTATTTAATAGCTATACTAATAATAAGCCTTAATCTTTTAAAAAGAGGTAATCTATTATACTCTTATAAGATACTTAAGAGCTACTAATTCTACTTTAACTCTTAGTATCTATTAAGATATCTAATAATAAGTCTATTATATTCGAAGATAATACTTAGAATAGAGAAGAAGATACTAGGCCTATACTATTATTAAGAGATAGTACTAGTACTAGAGTAAGTGTAATATTAGTAGATAATTTAGAATTAGATAATCTTCTAGAGATATTTACAATTATTACTATATACTTAAGAGACTACTCTATAATTGTCGCTGCTTACTTAAGAGACTGCTCTATAATTATTACTACTTATTAAGAAGAGAAAGACGATAAGGATAATAATTCTAGAGATAGTTCTAGGAGTAATATAGAAAGTAAGAATATAGATATAGATATAAAAGAGGATATTAATAGTAAAGAAGTATTAACCTTAGGCTTATACTTGTTATTACCTCTTATAAAGGATAAAGAGAAGAAGAGCTTAATAGTATCTACTAAGTTAAATATACTAGAGAGAGTAGATAAGGTAGTATAATAATAAGTAGATATAGATAAGTAAATTATAAGAGATCTTAATACTTAATTATATATAAATATTAATACTACTATTACTAAAAGTAAGCTTAAATTAATTAATAAGAAAGAATAATTAAAACTTAATTAAGAGCTTAATAAGAGAGTCTCTAATTTACTCTTACTTACTCCTCTTATACTTATAAATATACTAGTAAGTAAAATAATATCTACTATTATAATTACTTTTATAAATAGCTTTAATTTAAAGAGAAAGAAGAGAGATACTCTCTTTTAAATAACCTTTATTAATTAACTCTCTTATACTACTAAAAAGGTTAAGATTATATATAGTAAGTATAATAAGAAGAGAGATAAGAAGTAAAGGTATATAGCAGTAGATACTTTAGATATAGATACTAGAAGGATTATCTATAATATCTTAATTTTATTACTACTTTTTAGTTACTTTTAACTACCTTTACTTCTTCTTTTACTATCTTTACTAAAGTATCTAAATAATTATAATTTAAGATTATTTAAGTACTTTAAATACTACTTTACTAATTATATACTAATTACTTAATTAGGCTTAGCGTCTCTTACTTTTAGGTTAAATTATAGCTATAGTTATAGTATTAAAAGTCTTGATTATCTCTTTTCCTCTCTTATTTATTAAGTACTTATATAATATTATTATTTATACTAAGTATATATATTACTTTTAATAATTTATAATATTTTAGATAATAGATTTAAAGTTATATTATACTTATATTTAGTATACTACTAGGTAGTATATATTAATAGAAAGTAAGTATTAAGTGATTATAATATATATATATTTAATAGATATATATATACTATATTACCTTCTACTTTCTACCTCTACTTATACTTAAATTTTACGATTTAAGCCTTATAATTTAAGTATTATAAATTATAAATACTCTTATTTTAAGCTTTAAGATTACTAATTTAAGCTTTTTAATTTATGTCTAAATAGCTTCTAAAAAATCTACGTTTATTAATTTATAATTTACGATTTACGATTTAGCTCTAAAGAGCTATATACTTAAAAATCTAAGCTTTATAATTTACGATTTATAATTTACGATTTGCTATTTACGATTTAGTTAATCTAACTTTTTAGTGTATTCAAGATGCTATACTACGGGCGTAATAAAATACATTTATTCCTCTACTAAACTAGTAACACTCTAACTAAAAAGGACTATAAAAATTTAAGAAAAATCTATAACAAGTCCTCAATAGCTAAATAATGCCCCGTTAGACCCGCATCAAACTAAAACAAAACGTCGTAGTTTATTCAATGCTTATAATACACTCTAAAAGTAGTGACGGAGGACTTTATAGGGCGTTATAACAACCGACCGCCCTACCCCGCGCGTCCACTCACCCCACCTCTCTTCTTTCGCTTCTAAATCTTAACACACTTGCCTTAACGAGAAGAAAACAGATTATAATAATAACAAAAATTACATGAAATCTCTGAGAGAATTTCAGAATCTAGTTCTATAAGTCTCATTTAGTTATTTTAAATCTTTTATTAGATCTTTCTTATTGGCTATCTAGTAGTAACAGGTAGAGGAGACGGATAAGAAAAAGTATCTACAGGACTTTATAACTCTAAGACTTTCCCTTCTGTACTTGGCTTGTTCTAACACTTCTAGGAGAACGGAACTCGCTAATTATCCCAACCATTTAGGCTACTTGAATTGATTCTTCAAGTTTTACTCGAACATTTAGAGAAGAAAATAGCTGGCATTCACAGTGCATTTCGGGGGCTGAGAGCATTGTATTTTAGCGCACTGCCCTGTAGTCCCATGCTTGCGATTAGCTGGTAACCTACGAATAGCACACAAAAAATAAGGCAACTTCAAGCAGTAAAATCCCGAGGGAAACGCATATTGTATTCTGTTTGTAATCTTGGTTCTCAATATCCACATCCATTCGAATTTGAGAATTCCATCAATGTCATGTACAAATGCATGCTTAGTAGTCAGGACAGAAAGAAACGATCCTAGTCCTCATTAGTTCTGCCCCGCCCGGGAGTACAGCGAAATTTACCTTTGGAAGAAAGCAACGAGCATATCCCATCCGGTTGGAGATAAACAAGCGTGTAGTGAGCAACTTTGCTAGTACATATACGGCTGGGGAAAGGTCGTCTGGAAGCGACTGGAGTGCGTTTGACCTAAATTTGAGAATACTCACCGTCACTTGTCAGAAAGCTTCCTCTTGAATGGAGACGGTTGCTCGACACCCTCTTTGACAAAATATTGTTGAATGGCTTCAGACGAAAGAATCATGGGGAGAAGAGAGGCGAGTCTAACTCTGTTAGTGCTAACGAGACTGAAGAGCAAGTCGTGTGGGTAGAGCGATGGATTTTCGGTAATGTGCCCATAGCTCCACGAGTCGACAATGTAACGCCGTAGAGGGCTGTCTGTGGCGGTGTTGGTATAAACTCTGTGAAGCTCTTGCGCTGGCAGTCGCTTCTCTATCATTCGCTTCAAGTCCAGGACGACCAATGTATGGTTTTGTAGAGCGGGACACACAATCTTATCACCAAGCAACCAAAGGTTCAACAAGATTGCGCACGATGGCATGCTGTTGTCTTCGGCTGTTGTGATCTCCTGCTTGTATAGCCAGTTTGCGAATGTGCCAAAGACATCTGGATCCGTATCTTCCAAACGAATTTCGAATATCTCTTTCTGTTCGAATTTGAATAGCCAGGGCGAGTAGGCGGTGATGAAGTTTCTGTGGATTGTGAACATGCGCTTCTCCTTCGCAGAACCAGGTGGAGGGTGGACGTTGATTTTGACGGTTGGTTGGTAGCCACTGTAGGCATGAGTTAGTTACCCATATCTGCAGGAAGATGAGAAAGGGTTCTGACATTAGTGTTGGTAAGGGACCGTCCATTGCCTTCATTTTGACCGTTGGACTTCTGCGCTCGAGTGCAGCCATACGTCCCGCAGCGGTTAGCAGAAGAGACTTTTCTTGCGCAGACTTTGAATGGTCATGCTCGCGGTCGACGTAAGCGGAAAACGGGCCAGAACCAAGAGGTTTAGAATTGCTAAAGAGACCCGGCGATGGTGTTGTGGTTGAAGCGGACGAAAGGGTTGTGGAAGTGGTTGGGGAGGGTTGGAGATATCCGAAAATGTTGTTGTTCGACGTGCCTGTCATGACAGTGGAATTGGATAGTTGTGAGAAGATGCTGGGTGCGGGGTGAGAGGGGGCTTTGAAGTTGAAGGAAGATGGAGCACTGCCATTGGCAGTGGCATTGGCATTTCCGTTGGTATTTCCCAAAGCAGCGAAAGCAGCAGGTTTCGGGGGATTTGAGGCCATATTGAGTTGCCAGGTAGTCAACGTAGTTCATCCGTCGATGGTGAAAAGACGGTGTTGACGTGAGGAGTGAGGGCAGTGAGTAATAATGGCCCAAGTGGTCGCGTCCTCGGCGCAACCATGTCGCCTCAGATTTAAGGCCTCAGTTTCTAATCTTCGCGAAAAAGGGGCAGTAAATACATATTCGTACCTGCCTGTCAAGTGTTGTTCTACCTTTCTAGGATAATTCAAGTTCATTGTCCTAAACCCTTGGAACAATTTGAAAGTATCCTAGACAGCTGGAGCAATCAACTTTAATTGTCCAAGAAAGTTAGAACAACGAAACTCGCTGCCGCGGAGATCACCTCGAGTCTGCTCCTTCCATCGTTCAACCTCGATTCAATTATCCCAAAAGGCTCGAATAATTAAATTGGTGTTTCCGCTATTGTTCCCGAAGAGTCGGGACAATTGTAGAAGGAACAGTGCCTTGAGAGATTGCTTCTTGCTTCTATCTAAACAGCCACCTTCTCCTCTGCAGGCACCTTCTCCTCAGCAACATAAGGAGCATCCTCCTTATACACATCATACTTATACCGACTTCCCGTATGATCATCCCTCAACTTCGACTGCCCCTTCCCATAAACCTTCTCCCTCGCCGAAAGACCCTCCTCCTGCGCCTCAGGATAAATGCCTCGTCTTCTCAGTTCCGGCACCAACAAATCCACCACATCCTCAAAAGACCCAGGCGTAGTCACATACCCAAGATTGAATCCATCCACATCCGCCTCACGAACGAACCTCTCGAGCTCATCTGCAACAGTCGATGGAGATCCTACAGACACCGGACCAAGTCCTCCAATGGATGCAATCTCAGCAATCACTTCCGGTGTCCATTTAGGAACCTCCTTGCTTGTTGTTGTGAAAACACTAAGTGAGGAGGTAACTTTATGGACCTCCAACGAATCCTCTTTCGTAATCTCCTTCCCAAGTGGGAGTTTAGAGAGATCGATTCCCGTCCATCCACTGACGAGTACGAGACCTCCAATGGTCGAAGCATATTTCTTCACCTCTGCCAATTTCTCTTGTGCTTCTTCGTCTGTTCTCCCGATGATGGGTGTGAATGTGCAAAAGAACTTGATGGATGCGGGATCACGGCCTTCTTCTGCTGCAAGCCGACGAATATTCGCAATTTTAGGTGCTAGGACAGAGGGAGAGTGGCCTGTGACGAAAATGGCTTCTGCGTGTTTGGATGCGAATGCTGAGCCTGCTCTGCATACAATCAGCTTTCTTCTTCCATCTCCTTCGCGCTGTGGGCTCTTACGGGGAAGTCCCAGCCTGAAACAAAAACGGTGTCCGTTGAGGAGAAGGATCAACAATATGTCTCGTCTCAAGATTAAAATACTTCCCATGATGATTAATAGTTCGCACGAGATCTGGATCGATATATGCGTCGTTTTCTGTGTCTTTGATGATGGCATCTGGACTCCATGAGCCTTCCCATAGCTTGTATAGGACGCGGAGGTATTCGTCTGCTTGTTCGTAGCGCTTGTCGTGCTCGATTGGGGAGTCGATGCCGATGGCTTTGAAGGCTGCTTTTTTCCAAGAGGTCACGATGTTCCATCCAATTCGACCACCAGTGAGATGATCAAGTGTTGAGAACCGCTTGGCCAGCAAAAAAGGGGGCTCGAATGAGGTACTTGCCGTGATACCGAAAGCCAAATTCTTGGTGACTTGCATTCTGTTCAGTAAACTCTCAACAAGATACGAATTATTTCTTCTCACCAGCAGCCATTGCACTAATAGGCTAGTCACAAAATCAGCATTCGCTCTCTATTCTCTGATGTCAATTTATAACTTACGATTGTAGGATCAGTCACAGGCCACTGCGCAGCTCTCCTAATACAATTATCCAAACTCCCCTCGTAAGTATCATATCCTCCATATGTGTCAGCCAGGAACAGCGCATTGATGCCTCCCCTTTCAAGAATTTGTGCGAGGTCAGTCCAGTATTTTAATTCTCTTTTGTTTGCGGATCGATCTTTGGGATTCTATTGTTCACTTTGTTGGTTTTTTTGGTTTTGGTTAGAGGGGAGGGGAGAAAGTACCTTCCATTGACCTGGACTTAGATGTCCGACTGTGGACATGTCGAAGGCATTTAGGAGGATTTGTTTCTTTGGAGCTGGGGTGCTCGTTTCAACTTTTGGTTCTTGTTGTTCTGCCATTTTTTTTTTTTTGGGAGGATTTTAATATCTTTTTCGTCGTGTTGCTTAGTGTTAAAATGATCGTGTAGGAGTTTCGGTTCAAGTCTGACTTTACAATATGAAGACCTCAAGGATGGATCACTTCAATTAACCACTCTCTACTTCTAATGCCACAATATCACAATACGATTCCATATCTTCTTGCCCGCGAGGTTTGGCCGTCGATTAGTTCCAGCACGTCATTGTTCCCCTCATTGCTACCATCTCAATATTTACTGCCATCGCAACAACCCCTCTTACCCACTTTTCGATACCAATTATTCGGGATACTTTCCGCTATATGCAGTCCGATTAAAAAGCTCGAAAGAAAATGCGGGGTTTGGATTATCGATGTTGGGGGCGGTGGTTTTCCTGATTTTTAGGGGTTCTATATTGCGTGCTTACAGCGATGGATCACCTACAACGCAAGGTAAATTGCAACATATTAAGTCGCATGCATGTAAGCATCAAACGCCAAACTTAAAAGTGGGATGGCGCGCCACTAGACCCTAGGTATTGATTGAGCTTGTGAAATTTGATAATTGCGATAATGGAGTTCGGAAGGTTTCTTTGGTGTTTTGTTTATATTTTCGTTCTTTGGATGTCAACATTTCCTACCTAAAATCTCACACTCTTGGTAGACAATTCTCCTTTCTAAGTGTTACTTGCACTTTTTTGTCTGAGAGAACATGAGTTCCGAATCCGAAGATGGAGGGGAGAAAAAAATCAAAGTTCTTGATGGAGAGGAGGTAGGTGTGATTGGGGATTTGGTAGGGAAGCTGGAAAGCCCGCGAAGTGATTCTTCGGCTGATAGAAAGGCATTCCTTGCTACTTTTACCAGTGAAGAGGATAAAGCTATTCGGCGGAAGGTTGATTGGAGGTTTCTTTGGTTGATTGGGTTGATGTATATCATTAAGAATGTAAGTTTGAAATGCCATCCAAGGAGGTTGAGGATAACCAAAATTTTCAATTGTCCTGGACCTTTTCGTAAACTCGAAACTCTAGTAATCAAGGGGGGGATGAAGCCGGGACTTTCATACTCGGGTCCGAACGACAGCTAATTGGGACCTAGATCGATTACACCAATGCAGCAGCAGTCAAAGTCCTTCAAGTAGGACAACCCACAAACATCCTCAAACAATTAAAAATGACTTCCGATCAGTATAATTGGGTTCAATCTATATACTTCGTTTGTCTCTCCGCTGTAAAAACTACCAAGAAGAAGAAGTAACCATTTGAATTAGATATCATACATCGTCTTCGAAGTCCCCTCCAACCTCCTCCTTAAAAAAGCCACACCCCGAAACTGGCAATTCCGCATCATTCTCTCCTGGGGCATAGTCCTAGCCTGCCACGCAGCAGTAAAAAACAAAGAAGGCCTCTATACAGCACGTTTCTTCCTCGGCATGATGGAAGCAGGACTGTTCCCTGGTCTCGCCGCCCAACTCTGTTCCTGGTATCGAAGCGACGAAATGGGCAAACCCATAATGTGGATGTTTGGATTTCAAAATTGTTCTGGCATTATTGGTTCCCTCCTCGCTTACGGGATCTCTTATTTGGATAAAAAAGGAGGGATGAGCGCTTGGCAATGGGTTTATTTACTTGAAGGCATTGGAACGATATTGTTTAGTGGGGTTGTGTATGCGGTGTTACCTGATTATCCTAAGAGTGAGCGGAGTGGGAAGTGGTTGACGAGGAGGGAACAGGAGTATTTGGAATTAAGATTAAGTGAGAATGCACCGAAGACCGCGGATTCCGCATTCTCAAAAGCAGAAGTTTGGGCTTCGATCAAAAACCCGAAAACATACGCCTTCATGCTCTCTCAGATCCTCACCAATCTCGGTGGCTACGGGTTATCTTGGCAACTTCCCACCGTCACTACATCTCTGGGATTCGCGGGTTTACCAAGGAACCAATTGCTCAATATCCCTCCTGCTGCTGCAACAGTCCTGGCGATTATTTTCGCGGGCTGGTTTTTGAAAAGAGCTTATATCACGAGACCGGCAATGATTATGGGAATTTGTACGGGGGCTTTGGTGTTCTTTATTGTGCTTGCTAGTACGAGGGATAAGGTTGCGGTTTATGTTGCGGTCGTTCTGGGGACAATGTTTTATAGTGTTTATTTTATTCCTTTCTGGGCTTGTAAGTTCTCCACCTCTTCCTTCCCCCTTTCCTTCTTTTCTCTTCTCTCTTGGCTGGATCAAAAGCTAACAAAAATAGGGCGCTCATCAACTCTGGAAGGAACAACAGGAACAGCTTTCACACTCGCCTTCCAAAGTTCCGTGGGACAGGTAGGAGGTGTCATTGGACCTCAGTTGTTTCAATCGAAATATGCGCATAATGGGTATAAAGTCCCTTTTGCTATTTGCGCTGCCGCCATTGGACTTGGTGGTGCGGCTAGTGGGTGGACTTGGTGGTTGACGAGGAATGTTGAGTGGGATGTTTTGAGGATTAGAAGACTCAGGATACAAGCTGAGAAGGAGGGGAGGGTGTTTGGGGAGGATGATGTTAGAGTTTTTGAGGAGAGGAAGTTTTATTCAGGGTTGGGGAAGAATGGTGAAGTTGTTTAGTGGGGGTGTTGAAATGGTAAGCTGGATGGAGGTTGAATAGCTTGGGATATTAGGACGTAGACTACACAATTTTTGTAACCCAATAAGCACCCTACTCAAGTTCACACTTTACTATCATTGTAGTGCTTCTACTGAATAGATGAGAACTGAAAGCTAACATTAGCAAGTGTCTTGTTGAACTGCGGATCTTTCTATACTCGCCATTAACTTCCACTTCTTTTCAGTGGAATTACATGCTTCATTCACTTCCGTCTCTAAAACCAGCCAAGCTTCAACTGAGTAGCAACACTGACTTATTTCTTAGCGAGCCTAAAGTAAACTTCCTTATTTGTTTTTGTTGTTCTTGTACTGCTGATTCCTTCTGGTGCTATTTATAGGTTATCTACCGATAGCAAGATTGTGGTGAGCGAGGATGGGGTCTAAATTGTGGAGACTGTTCTGCTTCGATGTGCAGCCTGTGAGCTGCTTAATTACACGAGTTTATGAGAATGCATTAGAGCCCTGAAGTTCAGAGAGGTCCACTGAAATACAACGCTCACTGGGCCGTCCTTGGCCTGAAGACACCGCCTCAAGTTTAGTGATGGATCGACCGATTTTAGTATATGAGATATGGTCGCAAAACTTCAATGCAACCACCAACACAGCCCCAAAACGTGTAATCTTCTATGTGTGCATCATCCAGTACCTGACGCCTCCTCTGAAACTTTCGTTTTATTTTTAATATTTTCTTTTTTTTGCTTACTATAAGTATAAGAAGTTGTGAGGTGCTTTATCCAGCGCTACACATAGAGCCTACCAACTACATGCTTCAATGCTCTTCGTAGGTCACCTGTACATCATAAAACTGCAATACACTTTTTATAATGATTCTTTGCGTAGCTCACTCTACTGCGCTTTCTTCATCTTCATCTAGCTTTTTTTGAAACTCGACAGTCGAGCATGTTGATATTTTTTCCAAACCAGGCCTCGTCTCAACTGCCACGAATGCTGTAGTAACTTTACATTACGAGTCCTTGGACTTCATACAATTGTCTTGCAAAACTCCCTTGCTCGATGGTTAGAGATGAGATTTTGAATCACTTCACATGGACATGCTTTTCCAAGGTGATTCATATCTTCAGAGCTTGTTACACTGTGTGATGCAGTATTTGTTTCTATTTCCCTGTCCACTTCCACCACTAAGACTATCACAGCTTCAATTGTGGTGCAACATTCACCTGCTCCGGTCCTTTCGTAGACTCCCTCTCACTAACACTAACATTCTCCTCAGCATCTCCAACCAACCCCTCACTCTCAGCAGCTAACTTTCTTTCCAATCTCCTCGACAGTGGTCCAATAAAAGCGTAAGTAAACACCACAAGAACAAAAGAATTAACAGCACAGAATGTCCATCCCTTCAAGAACCTCGGTCCCTCCACAGTTGGGAAAGTCAAGATTCCAGTCCAAGCCGTCGTACTCTGCGCAATAAGGTTCATAAAAGTGAGTATGAAACTTCTTTCCACGGAATCATGTCGTAAGATATCGTTCGCCCATCCGTATAAGACACTACTCATAGCAACCTGCGTATAGGTAGAGTTAAATGCAAACCACTTCGCACCCTCCGGCACCTCCCATACAGCGAGTATGACCATAGCGGTGAAGTTCCATGCATGTGCAAACGCAATGGCCCCACTGGGTCCCCAAAGCAAATCCGAACTGAAATTCACAAAGAGCACATAGAAAATACCAAGCGCTGGAGCGGTCGTACCCAACTGATTTACTTTCGGCGTGGAAAATCGTTTCAAACTCTTCAACCAGAGGAGATAACCGCCGTAACTTGAGGACCCGGAATTCCAAAAGAGAATTGCCCAGAAGGTCAGGATATAGATTTTCCAATCTGTGGCGATGCGTTTCAGAAGTTGGACACGGGTTTCGTGGGGTCTCTCGGTGGTATCTGATTTTACGGATTTGAGGCGGGAGATGGCGAGGTCGAGTTCCTTGTCAGAGAGGAAAAGCCTGTTGGGTTTTGCGGGGGTACCGGGCCAGACGAAGACTCCAGCTATGGCAACGGGTATGGTCATTAAAGCTGAGATTATGAACATCCATCTGTAAAACTTTGAGTAAGAATTATGTTTTCATGTTGGGATATGGAGCTTACCTCCAGCCTGCCATTCCTCGTACTCCTTGGAGATTTTGAGAAGCCCCGCTTTGGATCAAACCAGCAGTAAGCGTTCCAAGCATTTGCCCAACGTAGAATACTCCTCCTCGACGACCCAGTTCATCACCTCGATACCACGCCCCAAGTACATAATGCACACCAGGGAAGAAAGCAGCCTACACATTTAATCAATACGTTCAACGTATTATCACTTGGAATTGGAAGAACTCACCTCAAAAAGACCGACCAAGAATCGGTAAGCTGCCAATTCGGCAAAACTCTGTGTCCGAAATTGTAATAGAGTAAAAAGTCCCCATCCAGCTTCCAGAGCTGGGATCGTCCAGTTCATGGGAAACATGGGAAATACAAATGTGAATGGGAGTTGGCCTATCACTGCTCCCGCTATATACATGGCGTTCAGTTGAACCAACTGGTTGGAGGCGAATCCGAGATCTTCTTTGAGACCTGAAACGTATGCATTTGCTGTTTTGGATGTTAGAACAAGTACATTTCGACAAAGACGGGGTGACTTACTGAGATTGGACTGATCTATGTATTTGATCCAGTAGGCAATTACTGCATATGGAATAATGAGAAGATCAAGTTTGACGATGAGTTTCTTCTCTTCGGGGCTGTCTTCAGCTGAGTACCAATGGTACCAAGCCCTCCCTTTGCGTTTTGCATGGACATTGGCGAGGTTCGACATCTTGGCGTTATCCGAGATGTTGATTGAGTACGAAAACAACTCGTTGGGTCTACAATTGTCAAATTCCAGGCAAGGGGAGTATGGAATCTATACTCTAAAGAAAATTGTTCTAGACAATGTTAGAAAAAAACCCAGAAAGTTGCCATTGCTAGCGTAGATGGTAAAAGCCCGAGACAGCGCCACCCAACAAAAACAGATAACGGTCCGGAGAAAGAAACCAGATGTGTTACACTGCAGTGTGGGGTGGCAATCTCGCAGCTGAAAGTAGGATATGGATTTACTAGTAAGATAAACAAGTCGAGAAACATTGCCGACCAGCCGACTAGCAACTGTGGTGAGAACTCGGATAAAAAGAGGGGTATCGGAATATCCCGTGTACCCGTGCAATCCTCTTACCAAAGTGGTGGGTCACAACTCGCAGACATCTCAGCAAGATCCATCGTCACACCATCGATGCCCGCACAATATTGACCTCCAAGCACCAGACAAGAAAACTGATAAGAAACGATAAGTGAAAACACGACAGATAAGTGGAGATGCGAACGGGCAAGGTCTCAAATCATGATTCGTGTTCCCCAGCGATGAGTTTGGGTAACGACGGGGAAGCGATGGCTGTTCAGGGGCTTGGGGATGACACAATTTAGGCGAGGTTTGACGTATTTCTGCAGAGACCCGCTATTTCTCGAAGTGAGGAATATCGAGGAACAATGTCACGATTTGAGGATGGGGGATTTGGAGTGCTGAATTGTACTTAGATGGTGGTTTTTTGAAGTGTTGGGGAATGATTTATTCTATAATTTTGTAAACAGCATTCTTTTGAAGCGATGGGCGAATCAAATCAACAAGCGAAAGAAAGACTGGAGAGTATTTCTCGTCACCTGATCAATAATGGCGTAGCGGAAGAGGTGACTCCAAAAAGCGAGAGACCGAAGCTAGAATTAGAAGATCATCCAGTTGATGCTGTTCGTTCGTTGCGGGTGAGTATTATTACTTCGTAGGCGTTGTAAGAAAATATGTTGATTCGCTACCTTAGGTTGCAGTTATAGGAGCCGGAATTTCTGGTATAAATGCTGGAATTCTGCTACCGGCAAAGGTTCCGGGGATAGACTTGACAATTTATGAGAAAAATGACAATGTTGTAAGTTCAACTTTGAAAGTGTTCCTCTTCAGAAACCGCACTGACGAACCGACAGGGTGGGACATGGGTTGAGAATATCTGTATGTTACACAAACCGAATTAGAATTGCTCAGCTAACTTTCTCAGACCCAGGAGTACGCTGCGATGTTCCGGCAAATGTTTACCAAAGCACTTTCTCACCGAACTCTCAATGGACGGAGGAATTTGCCCAAGGTCACGAGATTCGAGAATACTGGCAAAAGACAGCAGCAAAACACAACGTGTACCAATACATTAAATTCGGAATTGAAATCAAGAACGCTCAATGGGACCCTAGGGAGTCGAAATGGGTTCTGGATTTGAAGAATTTGAAGACTGGGGAGACTTTCGTTGAGAAATTCGACATTTTCATAACCGCCATAGGACGATTCAACGCATGGAAACTGCCAGATTATCCTGGGATCGAAGATTATCAAGGTCATCTAAGACACTCGTCTAACTGGGACCCCAGTTTTGACCCAACTGGAAAACGCGTTGCGGTCATTGGAAATGGAGCAAGTGGAATACAGGTCGTACCTGAATTACAAAAGGTCGCCAAACATCTCGACCACTATGCTCGTTCCAAGACCTGGATTGCTGGCTCACTCGGCGGACTCGATCGAAAAGCAGAACCAATGTACTTTAGCGAAACACAACTGAAAGACTTCGAGGACCCGGCAAAATACCTGGAATATCGAAAGAAGCTCGAAGATACATACTGGAGACGGTACACCGCTATTATCAAAAACTCGGACGAGAACTTGGCCGCTCGTAAAGACTTTAGAGAATTGATGAGGAGAAGATTAATCGAGAAGCCCGAATTACTGGATGCGATCGCACCCGACTTTTCACCCCATTGTCGGCGCCTGACACCTGGCCCCGGATATCTCGAAGCGTTAACCAAAGACAACGTCAGTTTTATCCAGACAAAGATCAAAAGATTCACAAAAGACGGAATAGAAACAGAAGATGGAGTTCACAGACCGGTCGATGCTGTAATCTGCTCCACGGGAGCAAATATAGATTACGCCTTCCCATTCCCTGTGAAATCTGGGGAGATCAATCTAGCTTCAGCATGGAAACACGACGGGGAGTGGGGTTTTCCATACACCTACCTTGGCGTCGCGACGCCTGGTTTTCCAAACTTGTTTTTCATTCATGGCCCGAATGCTGCTGGTCAGGCGGGAACACTTCCACATAGTGTGGAAAATCAAGTCACCTATATTTCTCGCATCCTACGAAAGATTAGTGGACAGGGAATTAGGACAATGGTGCCAAAGAAAGAAGCAGCAGACGACTTCCAGGAGTTTGCTGATACGTTCTTCCCAACTACCGTTTTGAGTGAAGGATGCAGTTCCTGGTCGAATGGTATGAGCCAACCTCGCTTTTTCTAATTTTTGTCATCTTGCTAACATGTCTGGAAATAGGTGGCGTACCGGGAGGTAAGATCCATGGACATTGGCCGGGAAGTGCTGCGCACGTTACCTTTGTCAGACGGTCACCGAGATGGGAGGATTTCGATTATGAGCTTTTGAATTCGAATAAAAGCAAGAATAGATTCGCCTATTGGGGTAATGGCAGAACTATCAAGGAGTCGAACCCAAGTTCGGATTTGACTCCCTATTTGAAGGTGCCAGAGAAGGTAGACCTGAGAGACTGGCATGAGAGTTGGTGGGATCTGTAGGCTTGGTAGAAACTTATTTTATAGTGAGTTATTCAAGAAATTTGGTGTGATAGGAAATTTTTCGCTTCTTTTGAATGTTCTGAGTGACAAGTGGGTGTTTTACTTACGTTCTTCTAATCCTTATCAGGTCTCTTCATCACCCCCTGACGTGATTTACTTCGTAATTAGTCTCACATAGACAGTGCAAGTAAAGCCTTCACTAGGGATCTCGAACGGTTCTTGCCCAACAAAACCTTACACTAAACACTTCAAATGATTCCCGCCTGCTCGATTCCAAAATTCATCAGGAGGCTCGCGACTTCAAGTCGACGATACTCTAGAAGCGAACAAAGCCTATCCAAATCCATCACTGATCAACACCAGTCTCAAATCCTATGTATCAAACTCACAATAGTACTTTTCATTCCCTATCAACTCCCTCTCTTCCCCAAGCATGAGGCGCTCGAAGCTATCTACAGGTTCCTCCGTCCATTAGCGCCAAGAGTCACGTGGTGCACCCCACAACAGTCTGAAACAAAAAAGGCAGATGGTCAGTGGTCGCCTTGGATGGCGTTGTTGCTTGCACTTACTGCTGCAACCTTCAGACGAATATTTCACAAATCGAAGGATAAGAAGACCATAAATTTGAACGAGCTTGATCTTGGAGATACGCGGAATCACGAGATTGCCTTGGCATGCAAGGAAATGGCGAAAAAGGGGTCACTTTCACTCGTACTTTGGAGCCCTTCTTTTCCATGAATGGCATGACTTTGTATTTTGGTGGCATAATTCAATCGAGGCCTTAGAGCTGGACCAACCAGAGCAACTATTGGAGAGCGAGGGCGATGATTTATTTGGTGAAGAGATGGTGGACACCAGCACTGTGAGAGCACAGTCTGTTGGTATTCCAAGTGCTGGCCCCAGCAATACTAGTTTTTCTACCTACTTGATCCGTTTTCTTGAAATGGTCTAATTCCTTACTGAAGCGTTTATAGAAAATGAATACATGGCAAACAGATGGCTATATTACGGGTTGGGAGAGGGACAAATGAAATACTAATTGGGAAGGAGGGGTTTTCTGGTGAGTCTTATCTTGGATCCTAAGCAACTCATAAATTTCAAGACTCAAGCTGGTGAAGTAAGGTTCCCATTTTTATAAGACACTAATTATGCCTAAATATCCCTAACACATAATCATAAACACATCCCTTCCCGCTAAACCCCAATGATCAGCGATATACCTCAACCAAACACTAGAATCCCCAACTTACACCCAAAAAATCACCGTTTCATCTCCAAAGGCTCTGTATCCAATTCCGCCGGAGCAACTGGTATAGGTGCCCTCACGACGCTGACTGCCGGAAGTTCAGGTTTATACCCATTAGCTCCACTATGGTTATGGTCCCTCGATTGAATGGAGTAACCATATCGAACCCCTCTTCCGAACCCATAGACTTCGCGTGAACTCCATAATTTATTTGCCGGGTGCGTTTTCCGTACCAGAAAGCGAAGGCAATTGCTCCGCTAATTAAACAGATTGTTGCTGTGATTCCGACTGCTATTCCGACTTTAGCTCCCATGCTCATCCCGGGATCGTAATCGTCATTCGATGGTTCTGCGGTTGGTTTTGATGTGGATATTGGGGTGCTTGTTGCGGGTGCTTTTGTCTCTTGCGATGGGCTCGTGGTACTCGTTGGAAGTGGTGCTGAACTCGATGATGTCGGATTTGACGAACTAGGTGCTTGCGTAGCTGAACTTGTAACAGTTAAAGAGGATGATATGGATGATGGTGCAGATGTCGAGGAGGCCGGACTCATGGGCTAGTGGATAGGAGCCTCAGTTAGAATTCGTTTCCTACATCAACGAAAAGAAAAGAAAAGAGCAGGACTCACTGTTTCTTCTTCTGAACCCGGCCTAAAAGAACGTAATGGGGAGTCAAACTTCGCAGCATTGTCCCTAATTTCCAATTTTCTATCCTGTCCATTTAGACTAGTAGGTGGAATCCAAGTATATGTGGTTTCGAGAAGACCGCCTATTCGAGAGTCAGCACTCGAAGTATTCATGCTGCTAATGAACTTACTAGAAATTGCAGGGTCTGAGCTACTTCCATCGTCATGAATAAGCTTAATGCTCACAGGTCCTTGCGCACCAGTCCAAACGAGCTTCAGAGGCTTTCCAGTAAAGGTCCTCGCATCGTTATTGATCAACTCTGGAGTTGTGAATTGCAATTCCGCCACGACATATTGTGAAAACCCCAACAGAGCAACCAAAGAGAACAGTACGTATGGAAACATACCGCCGGTAATGAAAGAGTAAAAGGAAAAGGGGGAAAAGAAAATAAAAGAAAGTGGTGGACGAAGGTAGGAAAAAGACGACTCCTCGTACCAAGAAGATGGATTTACCTCGTATTTGGGGAAGTAGTAAAGAAACCAATCTAGACAGTGGCGTAAAATCAACCAACCAACACTCCTTCAATCCTTATTCTAAGGCTATGCATAGCTACAGCTCATCTCTTTTCCACTGTGCCGCAACCATCAACGCGAAGTCTAGATCCCGACGTGTTTGACGGAAGTCACGCATCTTACGTGACACCCAATGGCACATTCTTTTTCGCGATAAGATGTTGGAGAATATTAATTGTTGGAACGAATGCGGGTCGCTGGAGTGATTATAAGGATGCGTCGACGAGCCTCACAAGCTGACTTTCTGCGTAGCGAGGATGTGAAGTTTATGCTGTCAGACGTAGGGCAATTTTCAGGGGGAGGGATCACTAACTGGTCCAAAGCAACGCGAGAATTTTCGGTTTTGATTTTTGAGAGGCTAAATATTACCTCAGTGCTTCGAAAAATTTGGAATCAATTGAAGCATGGTGAGTCCTTCCTTTCCGAGGGGAATATTTCCATAACAAGGGTGGTCTCCGCTATCGCGTCACAGACCACGACGTTGATTGTTGGTTTCTTATATAGGCTGAAAAGCAGGAGCGCGACAAGTTGTTGGTTCTAACCAACATGGCTATTTATGGGTTCCAAGGGAGAGTTTTTAGAAGCATATTAGGAAAATCATATCAAACTGGGAGTAGAGAATCACCGATTGTTGGTTTGTTTATGTAGCTTGAGAAGCGGGTGGGTGGCGAATGGTTGGTGATAATCAAATACGCTATAAACAGACTATGGCGTGTTTCCTTTCGGGAAGCAGACACCAAGAATAAAAACGATCCAAAAAGAGCAGTAATAAGAACAAGAAGCAGCCTGCAAGATTTTGTATTGCCTGTATACTTTGACTTAGCTAGCTAGAAGGGTGTATGTATATCCAGAGACGAACCAGAGACGACGTTAGAGTGGCATCCATCATCAGGCTTTCAACATTTAAACTCAGAACTACAATGCTGAGGAGGCGCCCCCGTCTTCTTACATCCAAATATACCACCCATATCCTCTCCAAAGATCGGTCCCGTTTTCTTGCCATCATAAGTTACTTTTGGCGCCAGGAAGTAGTTACCTCGTACTTCCACAACCAAGGATTTGTACGGTGGCTCAAGTTGGAGTATGACTTTTGTTTTAAGAGCCGGTACTGGGTCTTGATGGACATCGATTCGACGACAGTCATGATTCCAAGCTGAAAGGTTCATCGACTTTCCTCCGTCCCAGGCGTGGTATACTACCCTGCAGAGACCCTCTAGTGGACCACGGCACTCGCTCCGTCGATGTTGTGACAAATAAGGCGATCCTGCGGCAAGCATCGTCAGGCTAAAGAGGATGGTAATAAAGGGAAGTACTGTTACGGCACGTCGATGCATGTTGTAGGTACTTTGATTGATGATGTTTTGGCGATAGACTGCTGTGTTCGTGCGTATTCGAATATTCTTTCGATTTTAGTAGTATGTAATATAATTAAAAGAGAAAGGCTGCTAGTTATCACTGCCCTACTTAAAGAATGGATTTGTTAGAGTACTGTGAATGTTCAAATCCGACGTAGATTCACAAGTCCGAAAACTTGAACAATCTTTGTGATTCTTAATCTCCAGTTCGCAGCGGAATGCTCCTAAAAGTTTGTGATACGTCCCCATCCCCTCTCCTATAGCACTTGCCTGGTTACCAACTTTGGCTGCAACTCCTTGAAATCAGTCCTAGGAATTTATAAACCAGAATAACAACAGCAGTATGTAAAATAAGACAGTTAAACCGCAACAGGAGAGAAAATCAGAATAGAGGGTGCTGTGAGTATTCTGAAGACGACTCAATATACTAAGCTCAAAATACCACCGGCAATTCAGAAACAAACACCTCGAGACTTGAGATCTTTTGTGAATATAATATAAAAGGAAGTGTAATCATCCTGTCGCAACATTAGGCTTGCTGAAACATATTTGGCTTCGGGAAAAAACACGCATGCGAAGAAATAATAACACAAAAAGACACGCTCAAATTCCCTATCAACCAATCAATATTCTCCGCTTCGGTATATAAACAATCACCAACCCCATCGCGCGATAGACAGTAAAAGCGGCAGTAAACAACAGGTTCGTGTATGCCCTATCTAGCTCGTTGTTCCACCTATCTAGAGTAATTCAATACTAGATATTTAGAACAACTAAGTTTTATAGTTTCAAAGTATTTAGAGTAATAATAACTTATACTAGAAAGATAAAACCATCGAGCTATCAACTGCCGCTTTTTCTGTCTACCTTCCTCTAGAGTCCACAGATATAGCAATAACAAACCAAAATAGTCATAAATAGTTATCACTATACGTACTTACGCCACACTCCTTCTGAAGCTCGGCAAGTTCCCTTTCCCGAATTCTTGGTGTCCGAAGCTGTTATGCGGCTTAATACCCGGACTATTATATATTATCGGGTCTAGACTATTGGTATAAGTGATATTCTCTAGTATCAGGTACTTATTTAGTCTATGGAGTTTTGTGTGTACTAAATTCGTGGTATTGATTGTCTTAGAGGGCTATATCACTAGGTAGCATCCTATACAAAAGAGAAAAACTTAATATAGCTATCTTGAAAACAAAACACCCTCTCTCCCCTTCTTTCCTTTGCAAAGAAGTGATATCATCCAGTTCGTAAATATACTCTTCAATAGACTCTTAACACCTATCTCTATGCTTCCTTCTCTAACTATCGCGCCTTTATATCTCAAAAACCAGACTACAAACTCAAACAGTGAACTATACCACTCTTTTAAAAACAAACCTTCCAAAATCGTAAATCACTGCTGAGAAGGACTATTAGAAACTGAGGCATGATAATAATAATTCCTCTCCCACGGCCTATCCTGTAATACAAAAGTCTCCTGCCTCTGCGCCTTTGAAACAGAAACAACCTGCGTAGTCCTCAATATCCGCCCACCAACTATAGGTCCCACACCCGGATTCTCAATCGTCTCTTCTTCACTAATCGTGCTATTTAGCCCTTGCATTTGAAATGTAGATTGCCTTTCCCGTCCTTCAGAAAGTCGATCGTAAGTATCTAACCTTGACGTAATTCGTAGCGAGGGATCTTTCTTCGCAGAGGTAGGGATATCAATAGAATAGTTTGCGCTGTTTAGTCTTAGGAAACGGAGGAAGTGGTAGAGGGATATGGTTATTTTTGTTAGGATTGCGTGTTTATGGAAGGAATTGAAGAATTTGGGAAATGTGGGGAGACAGGCTATGACGATTCCGATGGGGAGGGCGCAGAAGTCCATTAGACTTGTTTAACAGGCCATATCCTTGCTGTGTGCGAGGATATTGGCGTAGTAGAGTCGTAAAGCTGCACTGATAAAAGCTAATTTCTCAATCAAGTCGTATAAGGGCCTACGAAGTTCCCATGGTTATTTGCGTCAACAAAAATTAAATAGTTGTACATTGTAATGAAAAGCTACTCAGTTACCCAGTAGTACTCTTGAGTAAATCAAAGTAGAGTAGAGTTGTATAGAATAAATCCACTCTGTGAGTAAGTATTGCTATTACTCCGCCTCTTCTCTACCTAGTCAATTTGCTAAATTAGCTTAGAGTTACGAAAATCAGTGACGAATTTAAGGCAAGTTCATACTATGAAGAAATGACATTCGCTATGAAAAAGAAAGAAGAAGACTGCTCAGTCCTCTACTAATACCATTCTTGTCCTCCCTAATATACCTCTAAAAATCTTAACAACCAACCTCGCATATACCCCCTTCCATTCTTCCCCTAACATTCATCTATAACGTCCTAGAAGGCCCCACTCATTGCCTCGTACAAAATCTTCTGGACAGCCCACTCACAGCCCTCATCAACCTTCCAATCAGAAATTCCTCTTGCGATGATTCCTTTCACGCTCATGCCACGAGCAGCACTTAAACCACCTTTATTAAGTGGATTGAGCAACCATTCGTACAGGTGCAAATAATTCTTCGCAACAACATCATCAAAATATGCCTCAGTCTTCCAAAATTGCCCAGGTCGTCTTACCAAAGTATAGATAGGGCGCGCGAAACGGCGGGACTTTGCGGTGGGGATGAAAGTTGGGAGGAAGAGAGAGATGTGGAAGTGTGATTGGAGTTGTGTGCGAATATTGGGAGAGGAGGCAGGGTCTGTGTACAACAACATTCCCTCGACGAAAACGAATCTAACCTTCTTGCTCGAGTTTGAGAAGAAGTTTTCGGCTCGTTGACGAAGCTCGGTGATTAAGTCGTGGTGTTGTGATTTGAGATATGCGACGTTGTCGACGTGTTGGACTTTTGGTTGTGGTTGTGTATTTGCCACGCTTGCATTTCCGTCCTCGTCCTCCAATCCCGCGTCACTTGCGCTGCGCTTTCTGTCGACCATGTTGCTCGACATACCCTCTCCAGTATTCTCGACACGGCCCAACTTTTTTGCTCTTCCTTCCCACTCCGAGTCCGAACATACCTCTCCTCTCTCCTTCAAATCTCTAACAGCCTTCTCGAGTGCCTCGAATTCAAAAGCTTCAGCACAATCCGTATCAGGACCTGTGACTTTCCACGCGATTTTGTGTGTGACTGTCTCTGTGATTTTCTCTGTCACAATCCATCTCCTTCCCACATATTCCTCTACCGTGTCCATATCCTCTTCCTCGTCTCCAACAACTCCCTCCTCTCCATCGATGGCCTCATCCTCACCATTCTCGTACTCTCCACCCCCCTCAACTTCACCTTCAACTTCACCCTCAATTTTACCCTCAAATTCCTCACGCACCTCCTCACGCCACTCACTGCATACCTCCTCCATACCAGGCGCCTCAATGGTATACATTCCCAAGCTATCACCCTGCAAAGTCTTCTCCATAAACTCCATATCTGCCTCTCCCACAACAAACGTGGTCTTAGGACACTCCTCCTTCGCTTTAAAGAAGTCATCTTGTGTAAGAATTCTCTGAGGTCTGATGCCTGAGGCTTTCTCCTCCTCTGTTTCGGGGTTGAAGATTTCGTTCAAGAGGTAAGCGAGGGTAGACTTTCCGGATCCTGAGATTCCTGAAATACCTACAACTATAACCTTCTCCTCTTGCTCCGGCTCTTTCTTTGGTTCTGTACTCAAAGGCGTGTGTGTCTGTGTGGATTGGGAGCATTGTGGTGTGGATGAAGTCTGAGTTGAATGTGTGCGTGGTGATGCCGATGGAGAGACTCGCGAAGAGACCGGGCTCGATGTCGAAGAAGATGGGAGTGGTTTAGAAGCCGGCGTGGAAGGAGGTAACGGAAACTGAGAGATGTAGGCACTAAGTCGTCCTTCACTCTCACCGTTCTCCGACGTGAAGAATTGAGAATCCCAATTTGGAAGTGTACCACATTCATAAGTACTCGCTCTCAGATTTCTGTTGAATCCGACTCCCTCTCCAACGCTTGCTCTCATGCCACCTGATCCTCCCAATGCACCAATTCCTCCTAGCGAAACCGCGCGCTTGTGAACCATCTCGGGGGCCGGCGCCTCATCGTCGTCATCGGGAGCTTGCAAAACTGTTTTATCCCCCAGTGGGAGACTTAGTCGTCCAATCTTGGGGATCTTCTTGAGACGTGGGGAGCGCGAGGTGTCGGAGGGGGCGACTTCATCTACTTCTCCATCGCTGTCCTCAGCCGCCTCATTTCGAGTCGTCGCGTTGTTCGTCCCCTCATTGTTGTTGCTGCGAGCCCATGCCGGGATCATAGACAAGTCGACAGGATTGGAATTCAACGGTCCACCTGGTTCTCTAATGCGTGCCGGTGTTTCGGGTTGTGGCTGCGATGTGGGTGTGGATGGCTGCTTCTCTTGACTTGTTCGTGCGGGTGTTTGTGGACGAAAGAACTTGAATGGAAATCGCATCTTCTCTTTGATAGACGACGAGATTGACGACTTCGTGGATGGTGATGCGTTGCTCGACTTCGACGACTTGGACTTTGTGCGTCGACGTACTTCGTTGATCAGATCAGCGAAACTCTTCATATCGATGGCTATAAACTGGTGATCCAGAATAAAATTGAGGGAATCTGAGCTTTGTATGCTCCAGTAATGACTGCCTGGGTTGCAGGATGGGTTTTGTCTTGTATATCGTTACGACTCTTGTCGTGGCGGAGGATGTATGTGGACAAGTTTGGAGAAATGATGTTGTCCCTAAGGCGGATATTTATGCACCTCAAGGTCAGTTTCTTGAGCGCGACGCTAGCGCGGCCTCGTGAAGGAATTTTTACACAAAGCAAAGGTGAATTTGTGATTGATCTCGCGTTGTTGTTGCGACGGCAGTGAGGTGAATCAGGACCAGCCTTCTTAGCGAGAAAAGGAGAAATATTTGGCGAGTGAATGCGCGTAGGTCAATTACCGCCACGGGAAAGCGAATGTGTACCTACAAATGGAAATAGACACGAGAAGCGCAAATTGGGCGTGAAGTGATAATTGCAGGGCGCTGTGGACACCCGTGCGTGTTCGTACTGGTGCTGGGCTCGGATTGAGCCTTTCGATGTTGTGATGAAACAATAACCGCGAGGAATTGGAACCTACCTCGTATCTTAGTAGGATGACGAGAATAATTAGACTCGGCAGGAGCAAGGTTAGTAAGAATTGAGAGTCCTCTATCGCGACCACCGATTCGATTTCAAGACACATACATGCACCTACAAAGGCACGCCATAAACCATCATCCGAATAGATTCGAAACGTATTTCCTACGCTAACCCGTTGACAATTCTCAGGAAAAGACCCCTCGAATAATCTTACGTTCTCAATCGCTTATTTTACTTTAACCCTTTTACTTTAACACTTCACTTCCCACAATTTCACTTACCAACAGAACAACCAAACACAACAAAGCCTCCACAGGCAGTAATTAGTCTTCATGTTCAGCTTCTTCCCTCGCAGTTCAAATCCGAGGCGTCGATTGTTGAATTGGAACGACTTGTCATTCGAAGACAAGCAAGCCAGGCATCACACCTGGGGGCGTAAGAAAGGTGGCGAGCAAGCTATCGATCGACCAGTAAGCCCTTAGCAGCCCAAAACCCAACAAACCATCACTCCCTCAACAATACATCAACGAAATAACGAATAACGTAGACATAAAATAAGGAACTCCACTGGACTAGAAAGGTTTCCATTTATTACGCTCTACAATCTCCATGTTTCCCCAAGAGGACGCTCCCTGTCTCCCACAATACAAAAAAGCAGTCGGGTCCCCTCAATCCTCACCCTTCTCAATCCTGTCATTCTAAAATATAACCTCTACTTACCCTCCCATCAACAAAAACTTTACCCCCAGAACCCCCAACGAAAAGACTTAAGATTTCACTCTCGCGTCACAAAACCCTCCATCATTTGTTTCCTCATGAAAACTCTCATTCCAAGAAGTCCTAGAAGTATTTGCGCCGCCCTCCCCCCTCCTTTGTTTCTTGACCTTCCAATCTACCACCACCAATCCACTCACCGCCCCTCCTTTCGTTTTCCCTCTTTCCTCCCGCAACTCTACCTTATCAACTATCCCATCCGTAACCTAAACTATCTCTTCCTCTCTATAAAACTACAAAAAAAATATACACTTCCTCTAACCCCCTCTCGTCTAAAAGAGTCTATTCTCTTCTTCTCCTCTCTAATTCTAAAGTCTGACTTACTTCTAGACCTAAGTACCACCCTCCGCCGCTCTTCTATATACTACCTATATTACTCACTACTTACCTATCCACTCAATCACTTACTACCCACCTACCTACCTACTCACCTACTCTAACCTCCAAATACTCTCCCTTTTCTATCTAAAAATCAATCCAAGTCTATATACGATTACTAACCTACCCAAACACACCTCTATTCTAACCTATCCTAACCTATCCTATCCTAACCTAGGTAACTAAACCACCTCTAACTCTAAACTCCCTAAACTACCTAAAGACCTCAAAGAACCTCAGAATTCCTCAAAATAATCACCAGCTTCTATACTAGTCCTCGACTCCTCTTATTTCTTTCACATACTTTAATACTTCCTCGAGTCTTAATACCGAGCTTACTCGATCCCGAGCAGCTTCCTCGCCATCTACTAGCGTACTCGTAAGTCTCTTTTCAGCCTCTAATTCGTTTTTTTTTTTGTAGCTGACTCGTCATTCAACGGCTTACTCGTTATTTACCAGCTAGTTAGCTTATCGGCGTCTCTTCCGCTTACTTACTCTTTGCTAGCTTACCTAAGACAACTTCTTCTAGCAGCTTGGCTTACCAGTCTTTTTATAGCTTACTTGATTTGCGTTAGTTTACTCGATATTTACTAGCTTCCTAGCATCTCTGCAGCTTATCCGCAACTCCATTTTCAACTTTCAACTTAAATTCTACTAGCTCACTCGTCATTTACTCGCTCACCAGCTTTTCCTTCGCTTACTCGCTATTTAATAGTTTACTTGCGAAAGAATTTCCAGCAACAATGTAACGCTGAGGGTCGTGTTACACAAAATTTTGCCCGCTTCAGCAGCACATAGCGATTCTACTTCAAAACACAAGAACATACTTCACATAACGATCAAAACCATATCCAAAAGATTCATTTCATTTCATTCAATTGGACCACTAACTAGCCCCCTCAAACAAACAAAAAATCAAAATACAAAACTCTTCATATTCTTGATGAATACCAGCAACCCAGCAACGCCAATGCAAACCCCCAAATACACACGCGCATCCAACCCATCAATAAATTTACGCAGCAGCAGCCTGTTGAGCAAGCGCAGCTTGGGCCAAGTTCTCAGCAGGCTGAGCAGGCTCAACACCAACTCGCTCCTTGGAAAGGATATCGGCGAGAAGAGGCGATGGTCGGTTATCCTTGCCAGAGGCGTAGCTGCTTTGAGTGGCCTTGTATGCCTTGACGTTGTCGACGTACATGTCAAAGAGATAGGAAGAGTCCATTGGTCCTCCCTTCGCTTCTGGGTGGAATTGTGTGGAGAAGATTGGCCGGGTCTTGTGGATCATACCTATGATAGAATTAGTACTATTTTAATTTTAAGTTTCTAGAAACAACACACCTTCGTTTGAGCCATCGTTCAGGTTGACAAAGTACTCCTTGAATTCTTCTGGAAGAGTAGGAGTATCAACAGCATAGCCGTGGTTTTGACTAGTGATGTGGCATTGTCCGGTGGTCAAATCCAAAGCTGGAATGTTGTGGGCACGGTTACCATACTTGAGCTTGATGGTTCGGGCACCAGATGCCAGAGCCAGCAATTGATGTCCAAGACAGATACCGAAAATTGGGATCTGAGAAGACTCCATCAATCGGGTCAAGTGGTAGACGGTATCTTGGCAGTGAGTTGGGTCACCAGGTCCGTTGGAGATGAAAACACCGTCAAAGTGGTGGGCAACCTTGTGGATTGGAAAATCGTATGGGAATACGGTAACACTTGCACCACGGCTGACCAAACTTCTCAAGATGTTCTCCTTGACACCACAATCGATGACTGCGACGTGCATGTCTCCGGTTTGGGAGCTGACGTGGAAAGGTGCCTTGGTGCTAACTTTCTTGACCAAGTTGATTTGCTCGGGATCAATAAAAGCCTCATCCTGATCAGCATCGTACTCCTCTCCAATGGTGATTCGAGCCAAAGAAGAACCCTCCTCTCGCAAGAATGTGACAATAGCACGAGTGTCAACTCCTGAAATTGCTGGAACACCCTCGCGAGCACACCAAGTAGCCAAACTCTCCACAGCGGTCCAGTGGCTGTATTTCTCGGCATAATCTGCAACAACAACACCAGTGCATTGAATGTTTGGAGATTCAAAGTACTTGAGGAGTCCATGGTCGTCGCGGGCGGAGGAAGGAACACCGTAGTTTCCGATGAGGGGTTGGGTGAAGACGAGAATTTGACCACGGTATGAAGGATCGGTCATGGACTCGGGGTATCCAACGAGGGAGGTGGTAAAGACGGCTTCTCCAGAGATGTTGGACTTGGCACCGAACGACTTTCCGTGGAAGACTGGACCATCCTATTGTTCACATCAGCTAATTTTCCTCTAACGTGCCACCAAATCCATACCCTAATTGTGAAAGTAGCACGATCGTGAGAGATTGGAGTTGCCTTGGGACGGGCGACGGGCATAGCACGACCCACGCTTCCCTCTACTGTTGCCAGGAATCGAGCTTGTTGGGCCACGCGAGCACGCATGATGCCAGCTGCTGGCTTGAAAGGCCCGGCCTTGACGAATCGTGGGAACATGATGTAGGGTTTATTTTCGAATGGGGTATCGAGAGGTTTAAAAGGCGGTATGGATTGGAGACGCTATTTTCAGTTCACTGAAGCTTTCCAGATGTGATCTACGGGTTCGTGGGTTAATATGGCGGTGTGGCATAGAGCTGATGGTGGGGAAAAGGTACCTGAAATATAATCCTATTGTGCCGTTAGTAAAGGAGTGTAATGATTTTGTTGTAATGAATGGATGGAGAGACTAGTCAAGCAATTGGAGCGATGGGAAAAGAATTTCGAGCGATACCATTGTGACGTTGAAAGTTGGGGATAGCAAGTCGAGATAAGGAACGGGGCGGGCATGAGTCAAGGGGATTGATTGTGAAAGAGAATGAATTGAAGATATACATGACATAGACAAGACATACCTGGGACGTGAAAACCGACGGACGACCAGTCATACGCGCGGCTGAATCTGCTCTTGAGGGTTTGGGGATGAAGGTTGGATTGAGGTTGAGGTTGAGGTTATGATTGTAGGTTGAGAAGGCGAGAAGGAGGGGAGATGTGCAATACTCCCACTCCGTACCACCTCAAATCAGCCAAATCACATGATCACAGAGCACTTTTAAGTGGGGCATTTCTGGCAGTCACTAGTGCGAGAGCTGTCCGGGACCGGCGCCCACCAGGGCAGCTTTCTTTGTTCGCTCCCAAGCCAATTCAACGAGCTTCTCCACTAGGTACTTTTGCGCTCCGCGGACCAGTCAGAGCCTCTGGATTAGAAAATCGCCTTTTCCTCTAGAAAGCTAATTCGCTAGTAGACGAACTACCAGAACTAGAGCTAGCAAACCTAGCGGTACAAAAGCCTACTGTACCCTTTTAGAACAAAGCTTAGCATCGGCAGTCTAGTCTTCTCAATGCAATCTTTTTCAAGTGCATCAGTGCAGGGAAAACGAAAATTTCTCAGGTTGCAGCAAAGATTCTTCACCAGAGTTCGTCTTTTCTTCGTCGCCGCACGTGGTGAAGAGGCGAATCACCCGGGCCCTTGCTCTCAACCCGCATCCGCACTTTGCCTCACCTCTCCTGATTGCGATAGCGGGGTAGTAAATTTATCAGGAAAAAGCCTCCTAGAAGATTGGGGTTGGCGAGCTGTTTTGAGTTGTTTTCTTGGAGATCTTTATTGCGCTACCCCGAGGGTAGCTACAGGGTGCCTAGGGGGTGAGGAGGCGATTCGAGGGACTGATACCTAATTATGTTTCCAATTCTTCAGGTAAAAAAATAAAAGCGGCAGTTCAGTGAACGTAATTAGTTTAAAACATCTGGGTTAACAGTTCAAATTGTTCCAAGTAATTAGGTAATCTCCTTTCATTACCCGAGAAAGTTAGCACAATGGGCTGGATAGGCAAGTACGCTCCTGAAGTAGTTCCTACTGCTCTCGTAAACAAAATAAAAGGAAAATCGCAAAGCAATTCCAAGGCTAATTTCGACTGTAGTCAGCCTTTCTTTACCATGTTGTAAGTTAGAATTCAGTAGGTAGTCAATTCTTACAGTCGTATATACAACCCTGATTTTTGCAAAGCAGAAGATTCCAAGACTTACTCGCAGTTCAGAACCAAACCCCTCTGGATGATCAAGTACTTCGAATGCCGTACTATACATCAATAACTCACCGGTTCTCGAACACCTATTGACGAGAACAAAACCCGGAAAGGTGCTTTGCAGCCCCCATTCCTCTTCACAGATCGACTTTTCCGAGCAATCAAAAAAGTGCCATCCCCTCTCTCGAATCTCCCTCCCTAAACTCCCTCCACGATTCCCTCCCCCGGAACCTTCTCATCCATCAACCTAGCCATCTCAGCCTCCTCGTCTTCCCTCTCCCCTCCATTCAAGAACTTAACCTCCTCTCTAACAACCAGTCTACTAATCATTCCCCTCTCTCCCCATCTCTCCGCCTCCCTTTTTACTAATCCAGCTAAACTCCCCATCCCCACAACCAAGAAGCCCAATTCCTCTCTTTCACAATCGAAGACCTCCCACCACTCCACATCCGGCATCTTGACCCCTATCTCCCTAGCTGCAAGATAAATCGCGGCGGTCGCCAAACTTGAGGGTTGATGCGTTAAATACAACATCTGCGGACTCAGAAGAGCAGTATTCAAATACTCCACCGTCCGTTTCGCCAACTTCTTCCCCTGCTCGCCAGGGTGGGAAAATACATCCAAAGTCTGAAGATATGTAACAGCCAGAGGATGTGGTAACGCGACATTTGTTACGAAACCGAGAGCATTCAGGATTTGGCCTTCAATGTTTAAGAGGCGATTGCGGGTTGTGATGTAAGTGCTTTCGGAGAGGTAGTAAGATTCAGGATCTATTCTCTCTTCGGGGGTATTCGAGTTTGATTTGGTGATTTTCGAGAGAGGAAGAGAGGGGGAGGAAAGTAGGTACGCGTATACATTCGTGATACTCCTCAGCGATCGTGGTTCCGCAGATATTTTGGCCGTTAGGTAAACGGTTGCTGCTGATACATCCTATACTTCTCATTAGCCCTCAACTCCCCCCTTCTCCCTCCTCACCACCAGATTCGAGTCTGACTTACACTGAACTCCCAAGCCATCAAATCATCAACAACCCAATACCTAAAAAGCAGCACATTGGCCTTCGCAGTGATATCCTGCGGTAGCCGCAGAAGTATCCCAGCCGCTTGCGTCAGACGCGCTGTGTAGAAGCGGATGCTATCTTGGATTTCGATTGGGAGGGCATTGGATCTTTGGTAGAGCTGGTCTGCTGTTGCGAGAGGATTTGAGAGGTGGGACATTATTTCGGGTTGTTGTTGACTTGCGGTGGCAGCAGAGAGTTGTTTTTGGAGAGAGGTTTTGGGACGTGCAACGAGGCTGGGGTTCAGCCTTGCTGACCCCCGCTCAGCATCCCTACCTGTAAGGTACCTAGGTATGATAGTGTGGAAGAATTGGAGTTGATTGTCCTAGACAACTGGGTTGGTTCAGAATTATTCTGCTAAATAACAAATGGAACAATGGAGACGGTACGACGCTTTTATTCAAGCCCTTTCAACTTTATTTCAATATTAACAATTCAGGTCAAAATATTGGAGCGAAATACGTGTCTTCAAAGAGCATGTAGAGATCAAAAGACAGCTAGCTTTGAATCTTTTTGGCATTGCTTTTTTTGTATTGCTTTAAAATCTCGCAAGAACCCCCCACCGGGTATCATCAACCATCATCTCATCTAGGAATCGTCCCATAATCGTACACACAATGCAACAAATTTTCCTTCGAAGTAATCAAATTTTTGCCTCCCCCAAACTCCGTAAAATGCAAAATCATCGCCACCAAATGCTTTCTCTTAATAACGCCTATCATCTCTTCGATTGTCGCGTCTATAACTGTCATAACGTTCTGGTCGACCATAACCCCCGCGCCCTCTATGTGGAGGTCCTCCCCCACCACCACCTCGTGGCCCTCTGAAGCCTGGTGGTGGTCGAATTCCAGGAAATATTTCTGGTCCACGGTCTACTAACATGTCAACGCCCTCGAAAGTATATCTGTTGAGTTCCCCCTCGACTCTCCGACCCTGAGCATTTCTGGATGTTGCAGAGTCGATATTATCAAGTCGCTTGTCAGCAATCACTTTGTCAACTGGTTTCCAGTAAAGTAAGGGGCTTGCCGATGTGCTTTTAAAGAGTTGATCAAGAGTCGAGAACCCGTTCCTAGCTCGTGGTGCTCTATTTTGAGAAGCTCGAGGACCAGATGGAGCATTCTCAATCCCACGCGGCTGGAAAGGAGCTTGAGGTGGTGGAATTGGAATTGATGGTTGTCGTACAGGCTGTGGGCGTGGACCGGGGAAATTGGTAATTTCTTGGAGGTGTGCTGTAATATTGCGGTCTTCGTCTTCCTCATAATGGACTTCCCACTTCTTGGCCGACGAACGTCCTCCCCCCGCAGCTTGCTCTTCTTGAGACCATTCCTCTACCTTCTCTGCAGGTATAAAGTCCGCCCAAAGAGGCTTTCTTGTTCTTTCATCAGGCCAAATGCGATCATGTATTGATGAACGTACACGAGATGCCGCAGCTACATTGGCAAAGGAGATAAATGCATGTGTGCGGATAAGATCCAAGAAGAAATAAGTAATGACTTCAGGATCGGATTCTCTACAAGGAGGAGCTGCGAGATCTGCAATGTATTTTTTCAGTTGGCCGGGGTTTAGTGGTCTCATGAAATTCCGTATATACAAAGCAGATGTAGCTGGATGTCTGGCCGGAGTAATGATTCGATCAGGCAGCTCAGTGTCCATTGCGTCCGCAGGATCGCGCGATGTCGAATTTTCTAAAGAAGGCATGCTTGGTGCTGTGAAGAGGTCTTTGTAGTTTCGTGAGAGATTTCGCGAGGGTGAGGTATCAGTGGGCTCAAGAGGGGTACTCCCTTCCTTGACATCAACATCCATATTGTTCGCAGGTCGCCCCTTCTCTTCTGAAAGCTGCTCAGATTTAGGTTTATCAACCACCTCCGTTACTTCCTTGTTATCCACAGCCATGCTGTCCACGGGTAGCTCCTTCTCTTCTGGATCCGGTTCAACCACCTCCCTGCCTTCCTTCATAGCAAAATCTTTAATTCCTGATTGTTCACCAAAAACATCGGCGGAGTTTTCCTTTGTACTTTCTTGAGGCGCAACTTCGTCCATTCCGGTCATATCTTCGTCATCTTGTCTAAGTCGTTTATGCGCCGCGTCGGTAGCAGAAGGAGGAGGGCTTTGCGATCTTCGCTTTCTTTTGTTCTTGTCCTCGAGGATTTCTTTAGGTTCGGCAGAAGGCAAGGTAGAGTGGTGGGAGTCGAGGACTGGTATAGGAGTCTCCCGGGTGGCAGCTGGCTCTGCAGGTGTTTGTTCAAGCTGCCCCCCTTGGATTGGAGTCTCCTCAATCACAGCGGGTAGAGGAGTGGTTTGTGCCAGCGGTTCCGTAGCCTCTTGCTCAGCTTCTGGCGCAACATCCTGGGTTTCATTGAGTGGTATTTGCGAAGTCAGATCCGTAGAGGGTTGAATGGGTGATATCGTATCCGGGGATGTTGCAGAGCTAGCAGCGGCACCTGGCTTTGCAGCGTCTCCCTGTACCGTCGCCTCGCTCTCGGAGCCCTCTTCATTCTCTGCAGCTGTCAATCTCGCAACCAGCGCAGGCTTGAGACCAGTTTGCGCAAGGCCTCTTTTCTTCAATTCCGCCTTGAGGTCAACGACCTTGAGTTTGTTCCAGTCTGTCATGGCGAGGGTGGTTGGCAGATGAAGCTAATGCGCATAGTTGGATGCTCTGGCGAATGAATGGGTGTAGTTGTTGAGTCTGGCTCTGTTTTCTTTGTTGCGATTTGGGCTTGCTATTTTGGCTTGCAGCGCATACCTACGTCAGGTGTTACCAAAGATTTTCCCACGCGTCACGCGTTCTTTGGTGCCTAGATTATGAGGTTTGAAATCCCATAAATACTTCAAGTTCGGGCCTACCGATCCAATCCTCGTTGTTCCAACTTCTAGGGTAATTCAAGTAAATTATCCTAGGTACTTGGAACAATTTGGGTGTTTTGGAACAATCCTTCTCCCAATTAGTCCTCCCCAGGGCTTGTCATGAACATATCGAATGTCGCTTGTCACTTTGGCAACGAGGTTAACAGCTGTTGGGTTGGTATCCGTTTCATTTCACAGATTTTGGTTGTATAAAAATTTGAACATGTTGAGTCGTTATTCTGTACTTTGTTCTTTTTTGTTTGTATCATTTCAATTTTCAAATGTCCTGGTACCCTCTAAGTAGTAGGGTACTGAGACCAATAAGGATATCAAGTCATGATATTTCCCAAAATCACCTCGATATTATGTTCGTTGTTTCTATCAAATTCCCTCAGAGCCCAGTCTCTCGAACGCTATTTAAAATCTTGGTCGAGTACTCTTTTGAGCACAACGCCGCAAACTTGGACCCTCGTATTGTCCATGGTGACGACCCCTCGCGGTGGACTTTAAAAGCGGCAGTAAATACTTCATGTTTGTAGCTGCTCATTGTTACAGCTTTCTAGGGCAATGTAGGTAAATTATCCTAAATACTCTGGGCAATTTGAGTTTAACCCAGATGGTTGGAATGACCAACTTCAATTCTTCTAAACGACTGGATTAATACTTCAAATTCTCCTAAGAAGTTGGAAGAATGAAAGATAATTACTGCCGCTTTTTATTGTCCCTCGTGAGTCCCTTCAAGAAATTGACTCCTGAGTTCATCCCCACCTTTCCCACGTGTTGGCCACTGTCACACGAGACTTTCCCCTTTTCACAAACTGCACGGCGCCAACACGAACATCTTTCAAAGGTGCATCAGCCGGTGACCTTCTGGGTGCTAGTAGTAGTGCAATTTCATCTGGCATGGTCAAGGTCTATGGAAGTTGTGAGGTTGAATCCGTAAGCTTACGGAAAGACGGAGACTGGAGTCGATTAAGGTTACAGCCTCTTGGAGGATCGGACAGGATGTTTCGTAATCCCGGAATCCTTGGGTTGATCAAATCACATACAAAATATCTTGCAAAATACCCGGCAATACACTAGTAGCTACCCTTACGTCCTGCCCATTCCCCCAAGTTGCCCAACGTTGCTCTATATCCATCCGCAAGGAACCTCATGGGCCTCAATAAGAAGTAAGTTTTACTAAATCCCCTGACCCTTTTGACTAAATCCCCTGATCTAACCAAATTAGGACATTTTCCGGTCGCGAACACTACCAAAGTACAAAATCATATATCACTAACCCTTATCCCTAGCCCTAACCCAACCCTAACAAACCCTAACCTCAAAACCAGGTCACTATCTCTTAGAATAGAGAATTAGTATTATGCGCGCGTAATAAGAGTGCCTAATCAGGTTAGATCAGGCGATTTGGTTAAAAGGATCAGGCGATTTAGTTGAAAGGGTCAGGGGATTTAGTAAAACTCTAATCAAATCGCAAGTTTGCCGTTTTATCGAGTTATTTGATACTGATGGAACAATCTGGTCGAGATCCAATCAATTAGAATTGAAAAGAAGCTTGATCCTTGCGAGGTTTATGGTCTGAACGTTGGGTACTATCGAGTTGTTTCGAATGGATCATCCGCACATGGGTGACAATCGGAGATCTAATGCGCACTTTCGTTCGTACTGATCGTGTATGGATTTTTGCTTGAGCCATATTCTTCCGCACTGCTGTCATTCAAGACTGTTCATTTCAAAAAGAAGAAATTATTTGCAAACCGCAGAGGAGTTCAGGGTATTACAGTATATGAAAAACCAGACAATTTATAGTTCTTCTCGAAGTCAAGGTACCGGCTATTAAGGTTTGATAGCATGAGCCCTTCGCCTCTTCAAACCTAAAATCCTCCTCAGATCGATCGCATTCCAATGACGAACATGTTCCTCTTTTTCCCACAATGTAAACCTTCTCGGCCATTTTGTATTGGTTACCATCGACCTTCGGCATTACTCTCCCTTAATTGTCTGTAGACCGCACAGACAATTCACAGCCAAACTACTCGTCTTCTTACGTCTCCCGCGTCACGGATCATTGTTCGGTCTGTTCATCCTGGAAGGTTGGCATGAGATATGGAAACGGCTGTGGCTTGAGGGAAGTTCAGAATTAGGAAGCAGCAAACCACCGTTCTAACTTCTGAGGCTCCGATGTTCCATCACCTGCCGTGCTTCCCCTGAGTTTCGTATGGAGGTTTTTCCAACTGGGACCTGTAATCAACAAGATAATCACTCCACTATCCTTCGCCTCCGCACACATCTTCTCCCCGCTGCACGCTTTCTCCATGATTGGCGCTCAAAACTCTGTTACTCCCAGTCCTGGGTTCAAGGGCCCCGAGTTTTCAAGGAAACAGCGATTAGTCCCATATCATTAGCGTCAGTCATTGGACAGCGGGATGCAAAGCACTTACCAGTTTCCAAATCTCCAATTCTTATCCACTTCGGCACTGTTACAAATGGAGGAAAGTGTACGAGCCCGAGGCACTACGTGCAGCGAGACCCGGTGGACTAGTATGCATTCTCCAGAAGTTATATTTGGGTGAGGTTGTCCTCGTCAGTTCTTCTTCGTCTCTACATTTCTAATGGTTTTGAGAACCAGATTTCATCGACAATTGTGACGGAATGATCTGGTTGGAGAAACCTGGGGTAACATTCAAAAAAACATGTTGTCAATCCATATAGAATCGTAAGATCTGTTGTTTCGTTTTGCACCATTGGATATGTTTACCAACGTGACGTTTAAAAAAGGAAAGAAGACTGACGACCATCTAGATGGATCTGGTATGGGTTTGCAGCAGTGGTTTTCATGGTCAGATAGTAAGTTTTGCGTCACTTGCACAATTCAAGATGATACTAACCTATCATCGATAGTATCTCAAGATGGCAACAATTGGGTTCCATTATGCGTTTCCAACCAGAAGATTATGTGATGATGGTCACATTTGTAAGTGCACCACCACCACCTTACCGAGCAAGGTCTTCCGCTGGGCACACTGCTTTTCTATGCGATCCCCGAAGAATTATATCTATTGTGCGAGAAGGTTTAGAAGAATCGGGTAATCGACTTCTCGATTCTTCTAATCCTTCTTGCGCAATGCTTCAAATTGTGCAAGAATTTATGAGGCAATGGAGGGAGCTAACCCACGTATGGATTTTCTACACCATTTTAGTCACCGTCATGAATAACGTCGCACATCTGGATTCCAACTTGATCTTGCCCGAGGACATCCCCCTTCTGACACCCGAAAGCATCAAATCTCGAATCCTAGGATCCAAATTGGTGCTCGTCGTTGAACAAAGTATGATATTGACCATCTGGGGGTGTAAGGTCTGCTTGCTCTTGATGTACAACAAACTCACCCTGGGCCTAAAGCAACATCTCGCTGTCAAATTTGTCGGTGGCTATGTGGCAGGAAGCTTCATCATTATGGAGATTCTGTATTTCGGAGTGTGGTGTCGCCCTTTCTCGCATTACTGGCAGGTTCCTTCCGACAACGTCCAATGCTCTACTGCTTTGCACCATTTAATTACCAACGCGGTTTTTAATCTCACGACTGATTTGATGATGCTTTGCATTCCGTTACCGATTTTGATTAGCTCGCAACTCCCACGCACCAAGTTAGTTATACTCCTACGCAACAGTCTCCCAAGCAACTTTGATGAACCTATGCAACAACTCCCTATGCAACCCCCCACATGCAACTACCGTGTCCAAAAACTAATTCGATTAGAAAATTTATCCTCTGTGGTCTCTTTGGAATGGGAGGATTCGTTGTAAGTACCGTTTTTTGGAAAATATTGAACTTTAGCTGACTTTGGAATAGATTCTTTCAGCTTGCCTGAACAAATACTGGTCTTTTTCTCAACCATTTTCCCCCATGTGGACATTTGTATGCTCATTTCCAATCCTCCTTTCGCTGCTGTTGACAGAATCATCTCCAATATCCACTGACCATAATATCTTCCGGAAACCATCTACAAGTCAAAGGCTAACCATCCCTCTCAGTGGTACATCCGAGAAGCCAGTACCGCAATCATGGTCGCCAACATTCCCCTATGCTGGACACTCATGCGACGAATTTTCAAGCTCCGCTCCTTCATCAACAACTCCTCTGGCCAACGTTCACGTTCCAAATCCAACCCCCTCACAAAAATAACTGGCGGAACACGCCAAATGATAGCCAGCAATAGTGCCAAAGGCGGAACCGTAACTGGAACAAAGATGTCCAAAAGTCAAGGGACAGGAGATAGGAGTTGGTGGGAAGGAACAACTACAAATCGACTGGGTAGAACAGAAAGTGAGGAATACATCATTGGAGCAGGGGGAAATGGCAATGTTCCTCTTGAGGTGTGGGAAACCACTGTTGTGGAGGTTGAGAGAGGGAGTGTAAGACAGTTTCCTGGGGATCCGGGGACGGGTGATAGTAAGATGTATGATGGGGCTGGGGGTGGAAATAAGACTGTTGTCACGGCGAGGGCATCGCCTGTTCCTGGCAGGAGCAGTTCTGGGAGTAGGGAATGAGGGCTTTGAGCTGATTAATTAATGCGTTATGTACTAGATACCATGTGCTTTTAGGGCGTTGTAATTTGAAATTCCGCCAAAAAATGTAAAATGTTATGGTCACTCAACTGATTTTACGTTGGATTTGCATCAGCATTTCTTGGATTCTGCACGGTGGTTAGTAAAGATTTCAGGTTCGCGCCTCTCTATATAGCCTGTTACTCTAGCTTTTTTCTCCAAGGACCCGGAACAATTTAAAATATTTGATCCAAATCTTTTGGACAAGCATCTCACATTAGGTTCGCAACTCAAGTTTTTTCAGTCCTGGAAAGTTAAAGGAAAAGACGCAAAGTTCAGTGACTTCAAAACAGAACTTATGCGTAAAATCATAATTGAAAGATTTAGCAGAAGGGTTCTATATATAGTTCCCCTTTTAGGCCAATCACGTGGATATCGCTAACCTCGGCAGTAAATAAAATCGTGGGGAGCCGAACAAGCTTGGAGCTATTCTACAGAACGACTCTCAATCACCTCCCCAAACATACACAGCAACCATGTCAGGCCTTCGAATACTCGTCCCCGTAAAGCGGGTAATTGACTATGCAGTTAGTCCCCCAATTTCCCTCCGCATCAACCCCCCAAACAGCTGCCCCTCCCTCTCTTCACTCGCCAGAAGGCAAATGCTCACCACCATATCAACAGGTCAAACCCCGCGTCAACAAAGCCCAAACAGCCGTCGAGACAGCAGGGGTAAAACACAGCATGAACCCCTTCGACGAGCTCTCAATCGAAGAATCCGTTCGAATCCGCGAGAAGAAAACCTACCCCCACGGCGTCAGCGAAATCATAGCCTTCACAGCCGGTCCCCCCAAATCCGCCGATATACTACGAACAGCCATGGCTATGGGCGCCGATCGTTCTATACATGTTGAAACTAAGGATGGGGAGGAGATTGAACCTCTAGGTGTGGCGAAATTACTGAGGGCTGTGGTTGAGAAGGAGAAGATTGATTTGGTGGTACTGGGAAAACAGAGTATCGATGATGATGCGGGGCAGACTGGGCAGATGCTCGCTGGCTTACTGGGGTGGCCGCAAGCTACGCAGGCTAGTAAGGTGGGATTCGAGGGAGATGGGAAGGGAGTTGTGGTTGAGAAGGAAGTTGATGGTGGGACTGAGACTGTGAAGAGTAGGTTGCCGATGGTTATCACGGCGGATTTGAGGTTGAATGAGCCGCGTTATGCCAGTTTGCCAAATATCATGAAGGCAAAGAAGAAGAAGATTGAGAAGATTAGTGCGGCGGATTTGGGAGTTGATGTTGCAAGGAGGCTGAAGACTTTGAAGGTTATTGGTAAGTTGTATATTTTTGCAGATGGAGGTCTAGGATGCCATGCTAATTCGATGTTCAGAACCACCACCAAGGCAAGGCGGTGGAAAGGTGGCTGATGTCGATGGAATGATTGCCAAGTTGAAGGAATTGGGAGCAATCTAAAACCAGTATACAAGTACAGCATTGTGCACTTTACAGGACCATGGCGTCGGGTTGTACATAATTGGTCAACGCGGCCTATATGGGATTATGATTATTAGAAGTTATGCATATCTAGATTTTCAACTTCTAGGAAGCAGGTTCCCCTTTTTCACCCTAAGGGAGGTCAGGTAGGTATAAGGGAGAATGTTTTCTTTCCTCCTTTGTAACATGACATCACATCAGTCCCAACTCCGATACATCCAAACACTCGGAACCGTTTCATCAGCTGACGACATTCCAACCTTAAAATATACTTGTGATTGTTTGGAAACACCTCGAAACTCTATGAGTGACAGGCGGAAGTTTGTCTTCGCGCTTGGGTTATCCCGGCAAAGATCATAACCTTGCTTATGCTTAAGGTTATTTTTACTTTAACCTTAACTTCGGAGGGGATTCAAAAGAGTTCAGCAAACGGTTTCAACTTTCAAAGGCCGCTATCTTAACGGGGTTGCTATCTAAACGGGGTTGCTATCTAAACGAGGTTGTTGTCATTATCAGATGTTCAGGAGACAAACTAATTGATTGCCTAGGGTTGGACCTTCCTAGTATTCATAATTATCCTAGCTTTCTCGTACGGAGCAATGAAAGTCATTTTCCGAAACTTATCTGAACAATGAGAGTCAAGATAATAGGTCTCTCTACTCTTAACTTCAATCTCCTTGTCTCACTTCACTGTAATATCAAAATCTGGAACGTATTAGAAGCCAAACAAGAACCCGAATTATGGAGCAAACAGCCTTTATAACGCCGGATATTTTGTGAAGCGAAAAGGGTGGAAGAATTGAAGTATATGAATAATGAGTTCCAATTTTCCTGCGGCCTTGGAGGGTTTTCTCAAAGGGAAGCATCCTCTTGAGATACTTAAGAGTACCAACATAGGGACGTAAAAAGAGAATGATAATGATGAGTTCCTTATCATGAATTTATGTTTCCATTGAGAATTCTTTAGATAGATATGATAGTTTTGGTCCATTCTCCAGGGAGAACTGCTTCTGTAAACAAGGCGTAAAAAGGAGAGAGCAATTAACATCCTTCTCCTAGAACGTTTGTAAGAATGATTCGGGTTTCAATGCTCCTAGGTGTTCTCGAAGGATGAGTTTAGAGGTTCTAGATTATCTAAAGCAATGGGCCAGGGGATACATGCAGAGTAAAGTATGGGTGGCGTTCTTATTTACCACGTGTGGTGAGCTATTGGTAGGTTACCTATAAAAAGCACCAGCTAAGTCTTACTTTTAGGTAACCCAGGAATAGCAATGAATTTCCTCACAACAATTTTGATAAATGAATAGGCGCATCAAGAAAGTGCTAGTGAGCCAGAAAATTGAGCAGGCTCAGCAGAGAATATTGAGAGATACACAATAGCATTTCAAGTCAGAATCTGCTCGTTCGGGTATCAATTATTGTACAGGAGTAGCGATTTATTCTGGGTACTGTCTGCGAATTGAACAGCACTACCCTATCACAATGCCATGCGTCAATGCTATGCCTCCTTCATCCTTCTCCATGATATCTCTAAGAGACGGCATGCCCACTTCACTCGACTCGGCTCGGGTTGGCTCGACTTATCGACCTCCTTCAGTGTAACTTCATATATTGTGGCTTCTTCCAATGCGTGTAACATCCCCGAGAAAGTTGGTTGGGCGATTGAAAATGTGGTCTACAATAAGAGGCTCGTCAGCTTTTACTCAAACAGAACATATAGGTACATAACGTCAAGGGGGGAGGAGGCCCACCCTTACAGTACTGACCTCTCAACCAGGAACATTTCTCAAAACAAAAGGACCATAATGGTGACAATTTCGATACACAATCGGCGGCTGCGGTTCCACCGGAAGGAAAGAACGAGGAACTGCTCGATGGTCACCGATTACACTCCTCAGAGAAGTGTCCGCTCGCTTTCGATAATCCTTCTCGGAGTCGAAGATAAAGGTATCTAAATTTTGCCCCATGCACTCCTCGAGAATCCCGTACCAGGAATCGAACCCAAACAGTTGTCCTATCACGACGGTCAAACTCATCACCTTCTTGAGGTAACGGAGAACCATTTTATGATTCAGTTCCTCGGCAAGTTCCTCATTTCCAGAGACAACTTGGAATTGCTCCAAGGCGGTGATAATCGATCTCAGAGCCCGGAGTGCAAGGTGTGTGCCAACCTCTTGGTCTTTGGGACTGGAATACGGTGCAGAAGCCCAACTCTGCATGTAGCGAGTGTGTTGAATGGAGATTCTCAGGGTGGAGACCACCCCAACGCACAATCTTTCCAAATCGGGGGAGCCAGCTTCCGTTTGGATCCAGCCCATGCATCTTTTGTGGAATTCTTCGATGTTGAGACTAGATAGACAAGACTCAAGTTTTTGCGAGACATCTTGTTTCTGTGTTACGAAATTTTGCTGGTCATCTTTTGGGTAAAGACATGTTTCGGTGCGTTCCTCGAAGAATTGTTGTTGCTCGATGCGCTCCTCTAAGGATTTCAGTGGTCCAATAACGTTCATGAGGGATGACATGATGAAAGAGTGCCGTACTTGGAGACTTTTCTTAGAATTTCAGTTCTTAAGGGGGTTGCAGTATGGACGTACAAGGAGTAAATTTCCCTATATGTTGGGGTGTAAATCGATGGGCACTTAATAGAGGTAAAACAGTGCTTGATGAGTATTAGTTGGCGTAGGCACCGAATGAGAATTGGGGATGCTGACTAGGAAGAGTAAAGTTCAAAGCAAAATTGGAGTCTCCGACGAATGTCTAGACTTTCAACAAGAGAGAGCAGAGAAGGAAGGGATAATATATGGAACAAAAAAACCCTTTCATTCCAGGAGTTTGGTTCGGGGTATGCGAAGTCTCGGAAGAAGTATCCAGAACACCTCCTCGCTCAACCCCCTCGGAGCCATCACGATAGCAGTAATTCTCCAGGTGGTGCAGAAACTGGGGACCCGCCCAGTTCAAATTACGAAGATATTTCTTCAGCAAAAACAAAACCAATCATAACCTCGTGGGATCTGATTGAAACAACGTAAGTGCTTATTGGAACCTTGGCTGGCAAGTAACATGCAGCGGAAAATTCCCACATAGACTTCTGAATGCTGATCATTCTTGTTTAGGGGTTTTCGAATGTGTTCCTTCGGAGGGGAAAAGCAATAAGTGGGACATGCTGGTGAACCATCTCACCCTCCCTTCGTATCCTAGGCACGGATCGCATCTTTTCTGATACTCGTCAGCCACGATCTCAAAAACAAAACATCCCTCCGATGCGTAGGGAGACTCGATCGATTGTCGGCTTCAGGCAACGGAACTTGTTCGTCGGACCGGTCAGTCGGTAGTGGTTACACCCGAGTTTCGGTTCCTCTTTGAAGAATGTCATGAAGGTAGGAAAATGAAAATGTGGACAGGAGAGTCAGGGCAATTTAAGAGACTTGCTCCCTATGTATATATTGTGCCTTGATATGTCCAAAAATTGAGATGGAGTGAATTCTTTTCTGCGTGGTCATGGGAGTGGGACTGCTAATAAAAATAGCCAAAAAATCTCATATCTCAACCAAAACTCAACCTTTTGGGACCAAAAGAAGATCAAAAAGAAACTGGGAAGGGCAAATTCTATATACGGCCGTCAACACTCGACGTGGGACTCGAACCCACAGCCTCAAGATTAGAAGTCTTGCGCGCTACCATTGCGCCAGCCGAGCCAGTGTTTGTTGCTGATTTGATGTCGATGGGTCTGCTATTTCAAAATAGAAATAAATGAATATTGTGGAGGGGCCAAGCCCCACCAAGTAAAACGGGCCGAGAAATTCAAGGCCGCGCGCCAAGACCAGTTTTTTGACCAACTCTCCTCTGCTCCGTCCATTGTTTTTCCGAGACTCGATAAATCGATTCCATTATCCTAAAAGGCTTGAATAATCAAGATTTCAATATATTTATTATTCGAAAGGAATTAGAACAATTATCGAAGTACAAGTACTTCGAGAATACAGTCACGGATTCCTACAGGCCCTGGTGGCCCGTCTACCGGACGAGACTTGCTAGCTCCGCTGGCTCCATGGTAAAATTTCTCACCAACTTCCTTGAAGACATCAGACTAACAATACAACAGGTAGCGCTATATAGGTTGAAGTAGAAGTCAAACTTTTCTGTTTCTCTGAATCTAATTTTCAAGACCTCTATCATTTAGTTCTTCTTCTTCAGCTTGCTTTAATTACTAGTAAAGGTCTCTTCTCCTATATAGTAGACCCGACAGACAAGTACTAGGCGAACCTTGAAAAGACAAGCTAAGAATCTCGGACATTTATACGAGATTGTAATAGAATACTAAACTGTGAAAGAGACTATTGACCGCTATTGACTTAACCAAGGAATGAATTATAGAAGTGTTTACGATTGATAAATGGTCAACAATACCTACGCATATAGAATTTGACCAAAGATAATCTGGAGAGCTTTGACTTACCGGTATCAAAAGTAGATCAGAGGATAAGTTAAGTTTTATGTTAAACAAGTCAATAAATTTTGGAGTGTACCTCAAAGCCAATTTCATTTTGGAACCAGAAGGAAGCCAAGAAGGCCCAAGCTCCAGACTTGAACCGCGATAGCTTCAACAACAATCAACAACACCACCGCTAACCCTCGTTTTGCCATCCTCTCTCGCCAAATTCCAGAGGCCCAACCGAAGACTCCAGAATCCCCTCAAATCCCACTTATCGCCAGCGGCCTCCTATAACACAATTGCGCATGGCATTCCTCCAGCAACCTACAATGGCGCAACCACGGCCCATACAAACTCCCCAAACCTCCGAACCCTCCGAATCGCGATCATTCTTCTCCCAAAGATCACTGCGACAATTCGGTCTATTCGCAGCGGGTGCTGGATTTTTCGCGCTTTCTGCAGCTGTGACCCGACGGTCGTTGGTCAGAAAATACAAGGCCACACTTCCTCGATTTTACCAGCAAAGCAATCGACCCAATGCCGATGTCAATGGTGGCTTGGAGGCAGCCGAAGCGCTCGGAATTGCTACTGTCAATGTCGCCAGTGTGTCGATGATGGCTACCGGCGGATTGCTCTGGGCTTTCGATATATCATCACTGGAAGACATGAGACGGAAGGTCCGCAAAGGCATGGGATTTACGACCGACGGGAATAGCATCGAGGACAAAGATGCTGAGGAGGAAATAGAGGAATGGTTTGCCGAAGTGCTTTCGCGGAAAGAGTTCAAGCACCTCAAGGCACAGGAAATTGTCAAGAAGGAAGCGGGAGCGAAAGAAGGGGAGAAGAACTCATAGACCATGGAGACGGTTTTATGATTTTTCATTATTTGGAGGATTTGGAGTATTTGGAGTGCCTGGGATGGCTTTGAACATAATGAATCTCTTCTCTCGGAAATTTTCGAACCCACTATACCCATCGAGTCGCGGCTCGAGCCCCAAGCTAGGTCTACAAACAGCGTCTCCAAAAAGAGTTCATTGGGTGCACGATGGTCCTGGTATACTGTCGAATGATGTACTAAGTAAGGTGTAGGTATAGCCAGCTGAGCATAGAGGCAAATGATTGAAGCTGTACAATACAAAACGAATCAACCAATTACAAGCCCTTGGAATACATTGTTACACCAAGAGCTCCAATGCGAGCCACTTTCATGTACCACCATACATAAACCAATGGTTGCACTTTCTTGGTAATGGCATCATAGTGGTGTTTCGAGAAAATGACGCGTCTTTAAAACCAGCTTCCAAATGTAGCCAGAACCACCAACAACAGCTAAGACAAGGCACAGAAATCGTTGTGGCTTCGCCAGATTTCACATTGCGAAGCATGTAATCTCACGGCGTATTCGATACGTACGGATGTTTCCCCGGACTGTTTTTTTTTGTTTCTGTTTGTAGCCTCCCCCTTTTTGTTTAGACCTCGCGTTATATTTACTTGCCAGAGGAGCAAATGTTGAAGAGAGCTATCCCCGGTAAGTCTATCAGCGCTAGCAGGCTTCTTCTTTAGCTGTATCTGTAGTAAACATTGGGTATACATTTTTCCGTTTTGTCCTTCTCATTTCAACCAGCCCTCGACCTCGTAACAATGCCCCCTTTAGGGGGGCTCGGCACGTCAAATCGGGGAAATCAATCCGTACCCCGAGGTTGTTGTATTTTCACCAAAAGAAGATGGGCTTGCATGGTGTGGCTGGACAACCCTGAAGGAATTGCGTCCACCAGCGAATCCAGAAGCATATCGAAATGGTCCCGTCCTGTTCGCCTCGATGTCACCAGGTCCAGTGGAACTAAAGAGAAAAATGCTTTTGTTCGAATCGAGCTAAACATACCGGTAGGTGTTTCTTCTCAATTATGGGGCAATCGGTGGCTTGCACTTGACCAAAAAGCAGCACTACGAGTAAGTGGGAGACTTTTATTGTGTATAGCCAGGGTTCTTAAGGCTGCTGTGTGTTTAGACTGCTCGCTACAGAGTACCTGGAGTAAACTTGGATATTGAGCCTCAAAGCTGGGGCAATTTCGTCTCTAGCGTGTGATAAGATTGCATTGCATTCTTCAACTTATCTCTTCTGCAAGGGGGAACCGACTTGTTGGGATATCTGCTCGCCTCTTTTGTCATATTCTAGACCCCTCTCGATTTTGCTCTGTCCACCTGTACCTGCTACAGACAACCTCACAACACATCGATGCGCCCTCACGCGAGCGACGAACGATGGCAGGAAGCTTTACCAAAGTGCTGGATTGCAGAAAAGAAGTACGAGACTACAGGCTTGTACCAAATCCGTCGAGATGGATGCAAAAAGGTGAGCGGGTCATGATTCAATCGCCAATGCTCGAGATCTTGGAATCCACCAGCCATGTGCCAGCCAAACGATATTCTTACGGTGAGGAGCAAAACTCTGTCTGCTTTCTATTCAAAGATGATATAGATTTTTGTTACACAGGCACCAGGCGATGGATTGATGCCCACGGAGTTGCCTTGTTCAATTCCTCGTCTACGGACCAGCTACACTTCGAACGAGGCCAACAATTTTGGCTCAACATAAAACCCGAAACGAACGCCTCTGACTGCAATGTTCCGGTGATCAATTTAGACACTCATGAAGAAGGGACTATCAACATCAATCAGGTGTGTTGGTATCCCAAGGTTCAAGGCCCCAACCACGAGTTGTGGACACTTGGAGGTGACATTCGAAAACAGAAGCTTGTTGGCGCAAGGAAGTTCATATATTGGTCATGGGTAATATGCCAAAGATTGGATGTCTCTACTCCAACCACGAAGATGGCCGAAATACCCACAAGAGAAGTTGAATGCCAAGGCAAACGGTTACTCTCTTCTTCTGAAGCCAGGTCCCTCTTCGAACAACGATATCGAATCATGGAGAAACGAATGGCACCAGCCGACTTACCGAGTCCCCCTTTGACCCCGCTCCAGGACGAAGTTCAACAAACACCACCCCGTTATAAGGAAAGCCGTGATTTATGGCGGAGTATATTTTCGATGGCAAAAAAGAATGGAGGGTCATATAAATGTCTTCAGCGAAGTAATATACATCCCCAAAAGCATCCGCCACCTCTACCCTATCTACCGCCTCGGAAGAACAACAGTCAAGTCACCATGGTTGAAAGCAGTATCATAGATGAGGATGATTCAATTCCAGCTCCATTACCTATCGAAAACTCCCCGTCAACAACACCCCAACCTCCTTCCTCAGAGCATCAAATCCCCGAACCCGAAGACCACTTGGCCAATCTTGTAGCCCAACACCTCGTGCAAATGTCCCACTCCCAAGCCCCCTCGAGTCTTGAAATCCTAGAAATCTCCGACGATCTATGCGACCTCTATGGCCTGGAATGCAAATACACACCCATTTCCACGTGGGTATTCTCCGAGTTATTATTTCCTCTTCAGGCTGTTTCAGTAGGATTGTGGCTTAATTTTCTCCTCCTCGAACAATTCTATTCCTCCTCAGACAACCAGTTTCCTTCTTATTACCCTCAAACATACTGCTAGAAATGGCAATACTGACTCCTCCATCTTCTAGAAACAAACACTTCCACTCTCCGCCCTCAAAATGCGTTCTCCGCACCTCGCCCTCAGATTTCTCCCTCCCTCCTCACGAACACTGTATATCCAACCTCTCTCCCCTCCCCGATCGAGCAGGAAGATGTTTACTTCTTGATAAAAGTTCGGGTCATATATGCTGTCATTGGAATGCTGAAGATCGGGAGAACGAAGTCTGGGGCGCTGCTTTGGATGAAAGGGAGAAGGAAAAAGAGCATGATTTGAGGAGTGGTGGCGGTCTGAGAGAGAGATATAGGTATGGCGATGGTGTGGTGGAGGATCGGAGTGGGTTCATATTATCAAAATCTGGGGTTGGGGAGAAGAATTTTTATATGGGGGAGCACATTAGGGAGTTGGGAAAGGCGGGGAAGGATTTCTTGGAGAGTTTCACGGAGTCGGAGATTGTGGAATTGGGAAAGCCGGGGAGGGATTTGACAGAGTCGGAGAAAGACGTTGTGAGTATTTTGTTTAAGGGGTTGAGATGAATGTTTGAGATTTAAAGGTAGAGGACAGATGGGGATCAGAAAATAGGACTTGGGGATTTGCTTAGAGGGATGGAGATTTATTGGAAGGTATTTAGGGTGTAATGGAGATTGGTCCGAGAGTGTAATGAGGGAAAGGGAGAATGGTATACCGGGGTTCTGTAAAACGGAAATAGAGATGGTGTTTAAGAGGAAAAAGAAAGACGTGGGAACTACCTTGAGGAGTTTGGATTTGGGGCATACTTAAAACATGAATTATGGAATAATATCATCTGCTTGCAAGAACATTAGTCCAGTCAATGCTCTGGGTGCACCCTACTTTGTTATTTTACAACAATTAAGAGAACGAGTCGAGTTTTTCGGTCTTCTCAACTCATTGGATACTGCTTTATAAATAGCATAGACTACTCTTCACAAGCACAAGTGCTCTTAGAGCAATGTTTCTATGTTAGGATCCAAAGCCAATGTGATGTAACCTGCGGGTAGAAGTCAGTGCTAATCGTACGTAACCTACAAACAGACACAGTTAAATTTATCCGCTATTGATAGGTAATTTATAAAATATGATGTGGATCAATGCTATCAGTAGGTGACCTGAAGATAGAACTTAGTGCAAAAATTGCGGAATAATTTCAGGTTACCTGGAAATGAAAGTCGCTGCTATCTGTGGGCTACCCATGAATAGTACCGGGATTACCCACAACCCCTCCTGCTGATCTCCTCGGGTCGTTCGACAGAACAGGAATAAAAGATTTCAGGATTTGTTGTCACCTTCAAATGATCCCGGGGTACTGATTGAATATGGATATTTGCAAGTGACTTTGCTTATTTACAAGATCTGCTATGTTCCCAGACCGAGATATATAGAACTGTCGGCCTCTCTTCAGCATTCAAATTCCATTTCTCAATGTCTCTAAATCCGCCATCCTCGGCTTCTCTCTCTTTACACAAAGATCCGTCCTAATGACCCATTTCTCACCTTCGAGCACCTCTCTACCTTCATGCTTCGAAACGTTAGTTCAAGTCCTTTGCATTTCCTTGCTAAAAAGCGGAGGATAAATACTTACCAGCATACACTCATTCCCATGTTTATGTAACAACATCATTCCCGTCTCAAGACTGATCACGATAGGTTCTTGCGGGACGACGCTTTTCTTTCCGGTAAGGTCATCGGGATAGAATACTGTCTCTCCACCTTGACAACCTGTTGCTGGGGAGGTGAGGTAGAGGAGCATAGTCCAGCTTGTCCTGGCTGGTGTTGGGGTGGGTTTTGTGGAAATATTTAGGACGTTGGATTCGTCGTCTGTTGAGATGAGCTTTTGAGTTTGAAAGGAATAAATAATGAAGATGGAGAGTGACTTACAGTGACAATCGAAATATTGGCCTTGCGAATATCTATAGATCCGAATTGAAGGATTTAATCCAATCGGTTCACCACCCCTTTAATCGATCAGCACTCGTTTCTCTCTCTCAAATTTCCCAGAGCTAGAACTCACCACAACTCCCTCCTCTCCTCCATACTCATTCCGTCAAACTCCCCCTCCCCTCCTTCTCCGCCTGCACGACCACAAACCAACTCCCTCAACCCAGTTTCCACCCAAAGTCGGTTAGCAAACCCCTCGTCAAGAACCTGAAACCTATCATTCACACGCAACGCCTCCCCTTTCTTCGGTCTCCCAGGCGTAGTCGTCAATGGCAGGGTTTTCAAAAACGATACGTAGTTCTTACATAATGTCCCGGTCCAGAAATTTCTAGTGACAATTATTTGAGAGGGAAGAACGGTTTCTAAACTTATGTCCGTGGTTGGGAGAAGCGGTTTGAAGGCTGGCCAGTTTGGGGGTGTGTTCGGGGTGGCGGGAGTTTTTGTGCGGGCGGTTTTCTTGGGTGGCATGATGTGTTAATTGAGGAGGGAACTTAAGTGACTGAAACGATACAAAGTGAGAAGATTGTTCTTCGATGGTAAGGGTATTTTATTCTGATGAGGTGTTGTTTATAAGGTACTTTGAGTTATTACCTGACATTAGGCTTCCCGTGAATGACTGCCCCGCCAAAAAAATATTGGCTGGGAAACCTCGTGAAGCCTCAGGGGGCTCTAAGATCCTCACCTCCTTCCTTCTCTCACAAACAATTCAAGAGCACTTATTTCGCGATAACTTCATCGCGCAGCCATTCTTAGTAGCTGCTCTAATCCCTCGGAATACTTGTTGGCTTGGCCAGGCTGATTCGAAATGTTGCGGATGCACGTTTGCGCATTCCAGCCGCGCGCGCGACGATGTCAAAGTGACTCGCGATTCCCGCATTCTTCAAAATGTATCATCTGCTAAGCCATCTTCGAAGTCGAAGACCGCCTTCTCTGTTTCTCTCTCGATAATCCAGTTGTTCTTTACCACTGTCCTTTCCATTTCCTTTTCGTTTGATACGAAGTTCCACTCATTTATCGAGCTCTATCAAAATGCATTTCTCTACATCAATTGTTATCCTCACTTGGACACTGTGTGTCCTTTCTACTCAAGCTTCATGGATTCCACGTAGAAGACATATTCATCTTCAACCTCGTTTCCCTCGGAATCTTCAAGAACCCGCAAATGTGGATGGTTCGATCAGAGCATTGCCACCCAAGATCAGTACTTCAGCAGCAGCAGCAGGAAATTTGACGGCAGCAGGCCGATTCTTCCAAAATATCTCAGATTCCACTCCGCTTATTTCCCCTTTATATGAGCTTTGCAATATAGGAAGCAACCACAGCACCATTCCAGCATCTTGTATCAGTGCTCATAGACCGGCTCCAACATCTTCCTGCTCAACTGTTCTTGTTGGGTTTTATACGAGTATCACTGTTAGTGATTGCTCTCAAATTGTTACCTTTTCTACGGAGAATGGCTATTCGATAGCCTCTGCTACTGCTTCTCCAACCGCTACGCCATTTCTTCGAGCACGTCAGGAACGTCAGGATGCATCAGCTCCCACCCAAGAGAAATCGCCTCAGATTCAGAAACTCCGAACTTATTACGCTGCTCCCTGGCAAGCAGTAGCTGCCAACGAGCCAAAAGATATACAAGTCAAAAAATGTAAAGTGAACGACGAAGACATCGACGAGAGCTGCGAGACTGATACCAGAAAATATGTTCTGGCCACAAACTACAGGGAAGTGACGGTGACAAGCACTGTTTCCGCCACAACCACACTCTCCTCGGTGCGTCTTTCCACTTCTTCCCACTCATGGCAATTTCACTAATGCGATCGCATAGGCAATCCGTCTTCACCTTCCTCCAAACGAGACCATCAGCGTCCCAGCTGGCCCAATGAAACTTTCCACTGAAATCGCTATTCCATCTTCTACACCAGAAGCAAAGTTCTCACCTGTACAACGAAAAGCAGCCGATGATACCTCGACGGTCCAGCAAACGACTACGATTGGGGAGACTTCAACACATACTATTACTAGAACTTACACCCGGGGACAAAGTACTAAGACTCTTACTAAGACTGTGAGGCTTGCTAGCCGAACCACTGATACTCTTGAATCGTAAGTATCCTCTTTAAAATATTGGTACTCGGGGAATGAGAAACTAATATGGTTAGAACATCTACCTCTGAATCCGAATCGAGCAGGCAGACCGCTGAGGCCACCGAATCGTGAGTGCCTCCAAGCTAAGGGAAGTTTGACATGAGGCTAATTTGTTCAGAACACTTTCAAGCAAAGCTAAGTCTGCAAGCTCAACAGCCGAATCCACCGAATCGTAAGTACATATTTTCCACTGCAAGTTTCAAGAAAGACAAATACTAATGAGCACAGGACACCCACACGAAGCGCAACCGTGACCGCTTCAGAACGAGCATTCACAAACCCAAGTCAAACCACCGCATCTGATGCACCGTACGCTCTCCCCTCCAAGTTTCTCATCAAGATGCGTGGAACTAACATGACTAGAACCTCAACCCAACATACAGTCTTTTCCTCGCCATCAGAATCCAGCACAGCGAATGCCGCACTTGGAAATAATGTTCTCTAGTACGTTCATCTCTCCTATCCCCTTATCCATCGTCAACGACTTACAAGCATAGAACACCAACTCTCACCAACAAACAACTCTCACCAACAAACAACTCAAGAAAGAGATATCGTGAATCTCAGCACAACACTTCGCTTCTCTTCGATATGACTTTACATGTAAAATCGCACACATGACTGGATCATGCTGGCTTTTACAAATTGGATTTTAAGTGCGCAGGTTTTTCGCTGGTCGGGTCGCTGGAGTTTTGTCATTGTCTGATTTTTTGTTTGTTTTGCCTTTGATGTTTTCTATGATATAGAAGAAGAGAGAGGCCCTGCAGGGATAGAAAAGTTATTATGTATTGTTTGCAGAATGAAATCACTGGTCTGATGACTTACTATTCAGAGCGGTTTGCCGTATAGATCTGAATGTATGAGACTCGAGTGCGCAAATCAAAGCAAGTTTCTATAAGGAACTTACGAATATTTGAGCAGCTGGAAGAATTACCGGAGCTATTTACCGGTAACCTATGAATAGCTTGGTTTTATTTCTACAGCTACTCCTGGGTAACCCACAAATAGCGGGATGTTTCTAAGTTAGATAGTTGCACTGCTATTTCTAAGTAGTCGGTGAATAGCTCGATAGCTGGAACCCTTTGACACTATTTGCTGGTCACCTACAAATAGCACGATTCTTGCGAGTTTCAGGCTTACGTTGTCGATTTGATAAACCTAAAAAGAGCACGAAGTAGAATAGGTTCAAGTTCGTACCTACCCCAACAGCGTCTCAATTGTCTGGAACGTTTATGTTAAAATATACAACAAAGTTGGAACAGGAGATCTTGAGGAAGGTATGAACCATTTAATGACTCTTCCACTGTCATCGCATCGTAGGCCACTTGAGCTTCAATCACCAAGAAGACGCCAACTGTCAAAATTCAAGGATTTTACATCAATGACCCCGTTGAAACCTAATCCCCCAAAAGCGCCAGAAAGCAAAATATCGGGCCAGCCAATAATTCACAAGTGACGAGAAAAGTGACGTTATTCCAGTCACCTTATCATCAAAATTACCCATAACTTCCCTCCATAATTTAATAGCAGCAATATCCACCATCAACAACCTATCGATACATTAGTATACGTCCTCAATCACCCCCTTCCAAATTCTCCACTTTTCCATATACATACAACCGGAAAGACGAGCACTTACAATATTACTACCATTCAAATAACTACTAGCATCACTAGCCATCCAAACAGCCGTACCATGGAATTCACTAGGATGTGCCAATCGACCGAGCGGAATATCCTTCACCCAGTCTTCCTCGATGCGGTGACCTTCTCGATCGAGGAGTTCTTCGATGAGGTCAGTTTTGATGTAACCTGGTGAGAGGCTGTTGACGCGAATGCCTTTTGGTCCCCACTATGAAAGGAAGCGGTGTTAGTTTAGATGTATGAGAAGGGAACAGAGGAATAGAAACGTACTTCTGTTGCTAGAGAATTTCCCAAGAGATGGACTGCTGCTTTGGACTAAAACAAGAATAAGCTTAGACCCCAAACTTGCAAATTTCATGTTGAAAGCCTACCGCATTATAAGCCGCCTGCTTCTGAGGCCGGACACAAACAAGTCCACTCATACTAGAAACCAAAATCAAATTTCCCTTCATCTTCATCTCAATCCAATATTTGCCCGCCTCCTTCGCAAACAAGAAACTACCATTCAGATTGACATCTAACATCTTCTTCCATCTGTCATACGGATATTTCTCTGCCTCCCAATTATCCACGATTCCCGCTGCTGTAACCAAGATATCGAGTTTGCCAAAGTCTCTGACAATCGATTGGAATGTTTCTTGGACTTGGGGTTCGGATGTGACATCGCAGGCGTAGGCTCGAAGTTCGGGCTCGTAGGATTCAGAGACTTGGGACGAGGAGGTGATGTGGGATTTGATGTGATCGATTGCTTTTTGGCTCGAGGGGAGAGAAATGTCAATACATGCTCCTTTTGCACCGCTGAGGGAGAATGCTGTGAGAATCTCCTTTCCCAGGCCGCGTGCCGCTCCTGTCACCGCGCAAGTCTTGCCTTCAAGAGAGAAGGAGGGGAGGGTCATGAGGCTTCGTGAGGGGATCGTGAGAATTGGTCTTAAGAGGGCTCTGCCAAGTGCGGCGCGTCGCGCAAGCGTTGACAATGCCATTGTGTGGAATTGGGTTTGTAAAGTTGATCAGTGAGGAGGTGTGGTCGAGTTGAAGCTGTGACCTGCTGTCAATTCATTGTGGTTTGTTAGTGATCTCATAACAGCAACAAAGGGTGGTGAATGCCAGGCCATCATGCCATGCCATGCCATGCCATGCCGTGGAGAATCCATCGAGGTGAGAGGTGGGGATGGTACGAAGAGACCTGTGAGAGAGCGGATGGTGAAAAGTGGCGGTGATCACAAGAATGATTTTGCTTGTCTTTCTAAGCAAAGGGCTGGCGCTACGATGTTGTACACCACCTGCATTGACAATGTTTCTAAAGATGGGAAACCGGAGGCATTTCCGGGAGGAGGGGGAGGGGTCGCCAAGTCTTCGGTTGGGTGACCCGAAAAAGATGGATCGACTTTGCAGACTAGTTCTGGTCCTTCATTTGTCAGATGAGATGGGAATTTTGACCAAAAGAAATAGGTTTCTTTTGAAAAAGCATAGTGCAGTGAAGACGTGAAAAGAACTGCCACTGATGACGACGATTCCAAATGTCTTGTGCCTACATCTGACAACCACTTCAAATACAACAGCGGCTGCCGGAAGTCGTGACTGTACTCTCAAACCACCCGCACTTCCACAACTGCTCCAACTCCTCTAGAACAATAAAGATAATATAAACTTGTTTTTCCTGGAATGAGGTGGTGGTGGTATGTGCCATTTCGTCTCCCCGGCTCACTGGCCTCGAAACCATTGACCCGTCTCGAGGAATTTCCGTAAGAATAATATGAATCTGGCACATCCCACTCGTGCCCAACTCGCTCACATAGATAATTTTGTGGTATTGTTTTGCAACAGTGATAATCTCGATGACGCGCAATGATAGTTGAAGTACTGTTTTTTGAACTGAGTGCTCTATGATATCCCGTGATAGTCATCAACTCTTCTCGACGTTGCTTGGATGGACAACAGGCCCATGCCCTCTCTCTCCAAGCCTAGCTGGACGTAGAATTGGACCATGGGGTCCTTGAGCTGGAACGTTCTCCTGACCGGTTTGGTCGATACGAACTCCAACAGCGCCATCGCGATTTGCTCTCCAGACACCACCCTCTTCCCCACCAAATTCCTCCTTCTTCCACACCTCCACCCTCTCTTTACACTCTTCCAAAGCCTCTTCACCTGCTCTCCATGCCGCTTGGCGATGAGGAGATGAGACGGCGATGAGAATACTCTCTTCCCCAATCGGTACCGTTCCCAATCGATGGATCATGGCGATTGCGGTCAGAGAATGCTTCTCTTGGATCGTTTTGCAAATTCCAATCATAGTCTGCAACGCGCGAGGCTCATAAGAGGTATATTGCAACTCCTTGACAGGTTTGCCCCCAAAATTGTCTCTGGTGGTACCTTGAGACTCTCATCAGAACATGGTGGAGAAGGGTAAAAGGCGTGACGGATTACCAGCAAACAAAACGATGGCTCCAGCTTTGGGGCTTCGAACTCGATCCATGACGGATTTTGCATCGAGGGTATCTTGAGTCAACGCCACATATCGGCCATCTTCGACAATTTCCTTTGCCATAATTGTAGACGCAAAATGTGGTTGTATGTATGTGTGATGGGATCAAGTCAGAATTGAGCCGGAGTAGGGAAGTAGAGAAGCTAAAGGCGGCGCTGCAAAGTTGGTTCACCGTTTTCAGGCCTAGTGCCGCCTGATCATAGTACAACAACACCACCATTTTCCCTTCACATTACACATACAAGCCTACCAACATGAATCACAATCGGCCCCTACAACCATCAAGCCAATCCGACTACAACATGTATGACGATCAACCTTACGGCGAAGATGCGTATAGTGCATCGCAAGGCTACCAGCAGCACTCGAGGAAGGGTAAACGATAGTGTGGGAGAAGAGCCTCGTCGTGGACCTGTGCTGACCCTCCATGTCTAAGATCATTCAAGAACACCTCCATCACGAGGAGCGCCTGCGGGCAACGACAGATCCCAAGGAATGGCATACTCAGAACACGACCACTACCAAACCGAGGATCGCGGGGGATATGGTCGTGAACCTGGTCGGTCCTGGTCACCAAGAAGGGAAAATCGAGGGCGCTATACCGATCGTGATAGAGAAGGATATCGCTCTCCACCCCGCGAGAGAAGTCGCAGTCGCTCACCATATTATGGAGGACCTCCAAATCGAAGTGTGATACTCGAAGGACTCCCAATTGAGATGACACAGGAAGACGTTGGCCGCCCCGTTCTTAACTCCCCTCGGACCTATACACCATAATCCACGTTCATTCTAGCCTAAGTGTTTATCAAACAGAAATTGGGATTCTGGCTAAGAAAGGACTGGCCTACTGGCCGTTCTTTGGATTTATAGATTTTGAATGAATTGCAACACAGCCTTCGCGTTGAAGGATTGGAAGAAGTCAGACTTATCAAGGACAAGAAAACTGGTAGGCTTGCTGCTGAGAGAACAATTCCAACGATCTCTCTCAACTAAATACTCATGTAGGTCAATCACGCCAGTTTGCATTTGCCCAATTTGGTAGCATCCCGGATGCAAGACGATTTCTAGACGTACACTACCCGAACATATCTTTATACGGCTCCTACGATCCAAGCCAATCTGCCGAAGCCCAGCCTGCAAAAGTTCGCATTGCATACAGTCGGGAGAGGGGAGATGACCGAGACAGAGCTGGAAAGAGTGAGGATGACTGGAAGTGCGACTCGGTAAGGGTTGAAGTGCCAATGATTTGATCGTACCTGACATTTCCAGTGCTCTCTGCCAAATTTTTCCCATCGTACTTTGTGTTTTCGTTGTAATGTACCAAGAACTCGTATGCCACCCATTCCTGTCAAAATCGACACATCCTAACAAAATAGGTGCTTCTGCCCACGGCGTTCTGATCGCACAAACCAATATGTCTTCCTTTTCTGGATTTGCAACTACTGGCGACAGCGATGCTTCACCTGATGGTATTGCCTCGCAATTTCTTCTACTGCGTGGTTTGGAGCCGGGAGTTAATGAAGAATTGCTCGCAAAAGGAGTGTGCAAACTTTACAAAACTAAAGCCACTACTCCTCCAAAGGATGCACATACCGCAAAGAAGACAAAGATAGTCTCTACCTCAACATCGAACGATTCTAGTCTGGGAGCAAAGGAGGGCTCACTTCGACGAGTTCTCCTCGTTCGTGACCGAAAAACCAACGACAGCTGGAGATATGGCTTTGCGGAATTCAACACCGTTGAAGATGCCCAAGCTGCAATGGCCAAGTACAAGGCTTCCGAAAAGTTCACCATTTCCTCAAAACCAGTTCTCGTTTCTTACATTCACGCTGGTGTATTTGTGCCAGTTCTGCACCTTGTGGATGATGAGCTTTCGCAATTCACTTTCAGCCCTCTTTCGAATTCTGGAGTCAGATTAATGTATTGGGACGAAGCTGCGTATGTCAATGAGCTTGTCACAGCAGTAGCGGAGCTTCCTTCAACCGTCAAGAGTAAGGAGACCGAGAACGCAAAACGTGCGGCAGCGGCTGCAAATGAGGGCTTACTCAAGGATGGAGAATCACGTCCTAAAAAGCGAAAAGTCGAAAGGGAACCGAAAGTCGTTGTTGCACCACATCTTCAATTTTGGTCCAATCGCCACGCTGAAATCCATGGTATTCCTCCAAAAGAGACTGAAGATGCTGTGTCTGAATCACCGAAGCCGAAAGCTCAGTCCAAGGCAGCAGAAGCACCGAGTGCGGCACCAACTCAAAGCTATGCTGATGTGTCACGGAAGTGCTGTTTACTTTGTTCTCGACAATTCAAAACGGACGAGGAGGTCAAAAAGCACGAACGTATCAGTCAACTTCACCGTGACAATATGAAGAATGAGGATTTGGTTACGAAAGCTTTGAGCAAGCTCAACAAGTCGACAGGTAGGCTCTCATTATTTTTTATCCCCTGGAAATGATGAACAACTTGACGTTATCCCAGCTCACTCAGATGCACAAGTTGCAATTGCTGAGAAAGCGTATCTACTTCTGATCCATCTCAATAATTACTTTTCTTTCTGCCCTAAAAGCCGTATATAAACCTTTGCTAACAATGCAAACTACAGAAACCGCGGATAACTCGGCATATCGTGACCGAGCCAAAGAACGTCGACAGGCTTTCAATCAACCAAAACAACCAGCTCCACAGCACAATCGCCAAGGAAAAGCGCAAGGTGCTGGCAACTCTCCAAAGAAAGAAGAAGACGCTCCGGAAGTACCCAAACCATCAAAAGGTGCTGCATTACTTGGCAAGATGGGCTGGAGTGCTGGGGAGGGTCTTGGAGCTCAAGGCACTGGAATTACCAATGCTATTACTACAGAAGTTTATAGTGCTGGTGTGGGCCTGGGCGCTCAGGGTGGTAAACTGGGTGATGCTGTTGAGGAAGCACAACGACAAACTGTTGGAAGTTATGCTGATTTCCTGACCAAAACCAAAGATAAGGCGAAGGAAAGATATGAGCAGCTCGAGTGAGATTTCTTTCCGAGAAGTGAACAGTAAAAAAGAGGAAACCATATTTTTGAGGCAATGGGCCTCCTTTGGAGTCTGCGGACTGTCTCAATTCATTTGAGATGAGGCGAGACCTTGCATGTTCTCTGGGTTATTGTATAGTATGTAGGATACCATATTGCTAGCTTCGGCGTTCCATCGATGATGAGGGTTATTATGGAATGGCAAATCATGAGTGCGCAATGGACATGCCACAGAAATATTCTTTTGTCACACGCTTTCTCATCTATAATAGGTATGCTATAAGATTTTACCTATGCTTGTTGTTTTGTTGCTGTCCTGGGCGGTCTCTCGTGCCTCTTTTTTATTTTGCCAAACCCGTCTCGAATGTCGTGTTGGGCTCTAGGGCTGTCTTTTTTAGGACCCTTAGTGAGGGTCTTTCCTTCCCTTGAGTTATGATTCTGCGCTGGTCACAGAAGGGGGACATGAGGTTAACTCAATCACTCTCGCCCCTTCTCCCAATGAAGAGGTGACAGGCTAAAGGCATGTCCTCTTAGTTGACTTACCTCGACCCGACCTCGTGTCTCGGCTAGTGTCAAGGTGTCCTGTTGTTGAGGTCCAGTTGTTGAGGTCCAGGTGTTGTCAAGATGGGATGAGGCCACCTGGGTAGTGATCGACACCGAATCGAGTGTCGATGTCTATAGGTAGGTTAGGGGTTGCCTCATTCCCCATCTTGAGAGACAGGACTAAGAGTCACTCCTTCCCTCTCACCTCGACTCAAACCTAGTTTTTTGTCGTCGAAAATGAAGTAACGGCCGAGGAAGCCATCACAACTTTAGAGAGACGTGACGTGAGAGTGAGGCAACCTCTAAAACCACCTAACAATATTTCCAACATTGCGTTTTTCACGAGTTTACCCCTATGATTCTCAATTCTTTACTAAGTATATTTATAAAGGGAAGCGCGCTCTACAGGACAATTTAAAAAAACACCGTGAACACCATGGCGAAGATTGAGGCTTAGGTCGCCTCACCAAAAGCTCCTTTTCAACACTCCTCAATAAGGTCGCCAAAAATATAACAATTTTTTCCAATCGATCCCTAGAACTATCTTGAAGACTTCCATCCACTTTTACAACTTTTTTAACGACTGGTTGTGGTTGAATCTGGGTGATATAGCGTGACGTGCCTATAGTCGCCTAAGGTACCTCCACTATACTCTCAATCGGCGTACCTATGGAGGGCGCGAGGGCGCGAGGGTAAGGCGAGTACCGGTAAGCTGGTAAACCAACTAATGGATAAGCCAGTGGATAAGTCAGCGAGTAAGGCTGTAGATAACTCAGCACATAAGGTGGTATGTCGTAAGTAATCTAGCCAGTAAGACAATCAAGTTATTATACCAGTTTAAGTCTTATTATTTCGATTCGTTGCAAAGGAGCGGATGGATAGGAGTGGCGGGGATGAGAAGAGACTTGGGGATTGCTTGCGTTGGTGATATCTTCCACTTCTAATTGAGTGGAGGGGTCAAACTCTTGAGTTGGCCTGGTGATACAATTGCCCCAGAGAATTGAGCGCGAGTCTCCGAACCTTCTTGTGGAAAACGAGGAGTTTCTCTTCCTGTCTATATAGGAGAGAAGTGGGTTACGCAGAGGAAATATGTATTCTTGCTTCTTCGCGGAATTTCCGTTTGTAATTCAGGATCACAAAGAAAACACAAAAACACATCAAGAAGTATTGGTCAATATAAGTCAGAAACTCATACTTTTCAAACCCCAACAAGTCTTTAAAATCTTCTATCTTCTATCTTCTAACCTGAATATGCCTACTACGTCTATGAATGCCATAAAACGAAAATACCTGCTTTCTCTCTTCCCTCAATAGATGTCTTTTTACTTTAGAACCTCAACGGAATATATCAACTTGCTTTTCTCTCGCCCAAAGACAGTTTAAAGTTATACCCCCTCTCCAGAAGCAGCAGCTCTCACTTCTGCCCTTGCTTCAGTACCCAACCCAACGCCTTCCTCTAAACTCCCTCTTCTCCCCCAATTCCTCGGTTGTCTCTTCAAAAAGGCCCCGACGGCACCAAGATACCCCTCATGTCTCAAAAAGTAGGCTTTCTTCTCACCATTACTCCAGAACTTGATCGCGTAACTAAGGGTATTCATAGTCTGTCGATGCCCTCTAATGAAAGAACCACCAAAATAAATAGTGGATAGAGAATGTTTCTCAGATTGGAGGTAAGCGATTTGACCAATATTATTTGATATCGCGTAGAGTAGAGAACGAGAGATATCCGAGGATGAAAATGGGGGTTCGGGTGGAGATTTACGTTCGTTTTCTGGAGAGGAGGGTGTGGATTCATTATCTCCATTCGTGAGGCCCCCGCTATCTTCTGCCTCTTGTTCAGCCTCTCGTTTCATACGGAAAACCTTTCCAAAGGACGAGGCAATTGTGCTGCTTTTGAGACCGATTTTCCCGTAGTCTGTTCCGTAGATGTCGCCTACTAGCATGTCGACTTTGGCGTTGTCTCCTCGTTCGGCGTTTCCTAGCATTTCGTCAAAGGTTCGGGCGCCTGTGAGCAGGGAAAGGAGACCCCAGAGGGTCCCGCCTCCTAGGGATGTTCCCCCTACTCGTTGGTATTCGCGGGGCCCTGAGACTTTGATCATGCTCACTCCTGAGCCAATGTTGACGAGGAGGTAAGGGTAGATATCTGAGCGGGGATCTGTGAAATGCATTGGGTCTGTTTCGCTATATGTGAATACTTCTCTTGGAATTTCGGTAATGAAAAAGTCCAGTCCTATGTCTCAGGATTAGCGGAAGGGTAGTATCTGGGCTTGTTTATGGGTTGGGTACCAATTATCAAACACTCCATTTCATCCTCTCGCAAAACATCTGAACCTAATGCCTCTCGTATTTTGTCGTAGAACTTGAAAGCTCCCCCGCCCGTCGCCATGACACATAGTTCCCCGGGTCTGGATCCATTGAGCTTCTGCTGCTCGGTTTTCAATTTTTTCATAAACTCCACGCAGTCGTCGATTCGATCGGTTTCGAAATTCATAAAATTCAGTCGTCCACCTGGCTCACGAGAATGCGGTTCGCGGGAAAAGTAGACGAGTTTGGCAAGAGATCCTCCTATCTGGAAAGATGGTTAGCCGAGGGAATTTCACTGGATAGTGAGGGAGGTAGGTAACCTACATCTACAGCTATATGACTGACAACCGCCGTATGGTTCGGCAATCGGATATCTTTCGTATCATGACTCCCACCATGTGTATTCCTGCCATTGGGAGAAACCGAGTCCTGGTCAACAATGAATGCTCCCTGAACATTGATCTTTACCGAGCCAGGATGAATAATGGTACTGTCTATCTCGGCGGTGTTTGTTCGCATACGTAGGTGTTTTGCGCCTGAGGAGGAGGAGGAAGAGGAGGGGTCGGCGGGGCTTTCCTGGGTTTGCCCTTCGGCATATTGCTCCGCGGCCATTGCGGGAATGGGAATGGGGGGATTGGTGGGTGGCACTGGTGCCAACTGCGGTAGCGATTCAGGAGGGCATCAAGGGGGGCGTAAAGCACCAAGTTGGCCTGCGCAGTTTGCTCGCAGTGGTGCTTGCGACCAGATTCATTGTGAGGCAGAGTGGAGTAGATCGAGATGTTCCATTTGCTTTGGGTGTGGTGGGGAGCCCCCGACTGCACCGTGGACTCTGGAGTTGCATTGCCGAAGGGAAGCCTTATCGATAAGGGAACTCTAGCTGCCTTGTTGCCGAGACCGAGGTTTGTGCGAGGTTTATGCGAGGTCTATGCGACTATCTCGATATTGCTGGCGCGAGGATTTGAGGCAATCCCCAAGCTCGAAGCCTCTCCGCTACACAACACAAGTAAACGCGTTCGACAGAATCGCAGCTTCAGGTTCTACTTCTACATTCACCTACGCATATGCACTCTACCATACGTTCCTCCTTGATCCTACACTACATCTCGGTACTTCGGACATTGTTTGGAAACCAAAAATATCATGTCAACGGAAATATGGAGCACCAAGCGCTTCATCTGATGACAGCGACGGCGTCAAGATCAGTCAAGACCAGCCAGCTGATATGCGATCCAAATCCGTCTCCCGTCCGCCTCGCGCCAAAGAGTCTCTCCTCTGCTCCAGAATACCTCGTCCCTGCATCTTCTGATACCTCCGCTGGCGATCAGTACTGGCAATTCCTGCCTCGAACTCTTCCTCCGCATTCCTCCCCAATATAGATACTTGTATCTTGTTCAATGCGGATGGAGAGGTACCTCCGTACTTCTTGTTCGGCGCGCAGACACTGAATCCCAAACGAGGCGCTTGAAGTCAATAGCGCGCTCGGGAAAAGATGAAGTCATCCAGAAAGTCAGAAGGAACTTAATTATAGCGACTGTGTTTGATCCGCAACAAGGCTGTTCTGCAGACTACTACTCGAGTAGTACTGGTACGCGTCTCGCACTTCGGACCCCAACCTTATCCCCATCTCTGGGCAACACTTGGGCAACCACTGACAACCACTGACAACCACTGACAACCACTGGCAACCACTGGCAACCCGGTGCGAGTCTGCTTGTTCGTCTCAACAATTCTTCCGCCGTGGCCTCCGATCAATCACGGCGTGGGGCAATTATCCTTTTTATCCGTTTCACCAAAGAAAATGCAAGCTTGTCCCACCGGGGCCAAGAGAACCACAACACTCGCAGTTTCAGAGTTGGGCCAATCCAATCACCCCATTCTATTTCCTATGCGAAAGAATGTCCTAATGCACGTACATTGTGACGCCGTGCCCGAAATGGTGGTAGTTTGCTGTTTAAGTATGGGCCGGGCCCTCCAAGTTCCATGATCTCTTCCTCTAGCACTTCTGGAAGGTGTCACGGGTTGTACAATCATTTCAAGAAAAACATTTCTAACCACTCTTTACCAACTACCTATCGTCCTATCTCCTCACACTACACCAATTACCTTTTTTGGTCACTTCAATTTTATATTCTTCCTCACAAATCTTGTTTGATAAACAACCATCATGTTGAGAGAAGTATCTTCCAAAGGCTGGCGTCCTACACGAAGGGCTCAACGATGCTTGTCCCTTTCCGTTGTCTTTGCGTAAGTTTACTTGGTTCATCATTTTTGAATTTACCCTAACTGTCATCCGAATAGTTTGATCATAATATTCTTCCTCTGCGAACGACCGTGGAGCAAACCGACCGAACTTCAAGTCAACTATCATGGAGCACTCCATTACAACTCCAAACCCGAGCACGGCATGCCCAACCTCCCATTCAAAGATTCATCAGTCCGAAGAGCGTCGGGAGACGTTTGGTTCGACTCGGAGCCACAAGAAGATCCAATTGTTGGGGTCAAATGAAGAAGAGGAGACTATGCGCTGCTGTCGATTTTAGCTTGGGTATAAAGGAGTTATTGGAATTGGTATACAGATGAGACACTCTCTGGTTTGCGGGCGTTTTCTTTTTGAGTTGTCTCGAAAGACCATGGCGGAGTAGGCGCCGAGGCTTGCATCATTTCACACAGCGCGGTTCGACTACAATGGTGGAGATTAATCACGACGAATTCGGAAACTCTCAATACATTCCGATTTCCAAAGGATCACGCCAAATTGCATGCGTTGTTGAATTGTCTCGATGCTTGAAGTCACGGAATATTTGGCGCAGCTGACAGCCAATGGTACACTCCGAGCTACGTGCGAAGGAATTCGCATCTAGAGGATTTATAGAACGATCAAAAGTTTATAAACTTGTAGTATACAAAAGGGTCACGAAAGGAATTTATTTTGCTTTCCATCACGTTTAGATTGCAAGATATCTCACATGTCATGAATATTGCATTCGTTCATTATTTAGTGAGTTTTCCATTGGAGATACAAGTACTCCTAGACAATTAGATGTGGTCACTATTTGAAGATTGTTGGGAACTCCTAGATCATCACCTAAGAATAGTTTCCTAGTATATGCGAGGCCGTGCCGTGTATCTACTACCTACTTTTAGCGGCATTTTTTTAAAGGGGGAATCAAGCTTTTGACTTGCACCGATGTCATTGTGGGGGTTGGAGGCTTCAGGGGTTTACATAAACCAAACCTCATCATTAGTTACTACTGTCAAACTAATAAATAGCTTGGAAGTTTCCCAGCTGTAAGGTTCTAGATTTTGGTCTTTTCGTCCACAGACGAGTTTCACATTCTCTGTTACTCTTTCGGGATTGTGCTGAATCTTCAACCCAATTCCTTTACAGGCACTTTTTTTTAAAAAATAAAATAAACATTTACAATCTACTTACAAAACAAAACCTTACTTCTCCCACCCCATCCATAAAAATGTGTCGCTGGTTTGCATACATTTCAGACACCGAGCCATGTCTCCTTGAAGATGTGCTCGTCAGTAAGTCTCTCCCCATTTCCTCTCCTGTCAATCTCTTCTCATCCTTTACCCCCCCCCCCCCCCCCCCCCCCCCTCTCTCGATTTCCATCTCTGTGTGTTCACCTTATCCTCCGCTTCTCATCCCACCACCCAATTACCACTTGCTAACAACGACATGAAAATATTCAGCACCAGCTCATGCCCTGAGTAAACAAGTTCATATCCATTATCTGCCAAAATTACTTTCTCATGATCCGGCTGTTCATGCGGAAGCTACCACTCAGGCGGAAATTACGACTAGGAATCGGTTGTTTAATGTTGATGGTTTTGGAATGGTTTGGTGAGTTCTTACTTTCTTCCATTTTGAGGGCCACGTATTCTCCGATGCTTTCATCAGTTCGAATAAAGACACTTGCAATACTCCAATCCTCCCAGCACAATTCTCCTCGCCCATCTCAAACCCGTACCTCAAACTAACCTCCTCCACAGGTACACACCAACATTTTCCTCCTTCTCACCCACCCTCACAACCCAAACTCTCTCCCCAACCCTCTACAAAACAATCCAACCTCCTCTACACGACTCCAACTTCCGATCCATCTGCAAGAACACATCCTCCCCCGTAGTCCTAGCACACATCAGAGCCGCAACTGCAACAGCAATAACCCCAACCAATAATCACCCCTTCACATTTGGAATCTGGAGTATCATGCACAATGGCTATATCTCTGATTTCCCGCTTGTGAAAAGAGCAATTTGCGGGGTCATGAATGAGCACTGCTACGCACACATCCAGGGCGGGACCGACACCGAGGTTTTCGCAGGGTTGATAATGAGCTTTCTATGTCCCATCACCTCGTCCTCAAAAAGGGACTCTGAGGGAAAGGTTAAAAATGAGGGCAACGAAAATGATGAACCACAAGAATGGTACCAACATCGCAACCCTCAAGAAATTTCCACCGCCCTCCAAAAAGCCATCGCAACAGTCATCAACATCCAAACCGACACTCTAGGCCCAGCCGCGGAACCAAATGATCTCAACATCTGCCTCACAGACGGCAAATCTCTGGTCGCATGTCGCTACCGAAACCACCCCACGGAGCAACCCCCCAGTCTCTATTACTCCAGCACAGCTGGTGTAACTCTAAACAGGAAGTTCCCCGACCACCCAGATGGAAAAGATGGGCCACATGGTGCGAGCTTGCGAGCACATGGGGAAAAGGAAAATGGGGAGGAGGGGAGGAACAACGACGCAACCAAGGAGCGAAGAGAGCATGGGAAACATTTCATCGTCGCGAGCGAACCCACGACTTACAAGGACAAGGAGTGGACTTTGATTACGAAGAATCATGTTATCATAGTCTCGCAAGGAGCCATTTACGCGAATGATAATATGAATGTAAATCGGGTCATTGGAGCTTTTCAGAGTGGACGGGAGGGTGTGAAGACTTGATTTCTTGGGGGACGGGAAAGTAAGTCTTGTATAATGTAAAAGTCCTTTTTATGAGAAATGATGTAGAAAGGAAAAGGGGACTTGAGAGTATTTCTTTCCCCATCCCTGTGTACCCATTTTTGGATCCGAGGTGATCTTGAGGGTCAGTTACTTGGAAAGTGGGTGTACTTTACTTGATGGCATCGACATTACAAAGCAGACTTAATCAACTCATAACTCAAGCATCACATCATCCTCCATCATGAAATAAAAAATTCTTCATCAGTGCTCAATTGATAGGTGCTAGGTATCTATCAAACCTTTTGGCCAGTAAGATAGAAAAACCCACCACACAGCAAACTCCATTCATCTAGCAACCAAAGCAAAGAAAGCAAATGTAATGCACACCTATTTTTTACGCCCAATGACCATCGGCATACCCATGCCAAATGCTCAAGATCCACGGTAAAAAAACGCCTGATTTTACACACTCCATTTTCCACCACCCTCCAATTTGGAACCAGAACACCAGGATCCAGTCATAGATAGCCAGCGCCCATGCAATCGTTGTTCGTGAAAACCATGTAATCTTTCGTGAAACAAAAAAATGAAGAAGAAAAAATGAATGCAGCTCGAAAGAAGCCAAACCCGAGAGCCATCGAAAGTGTTGAAGCCCAACCCAATCGAGACACCGGAATTGAAGCATCCTCAAGACGCCATCATCCAAGCAAGTTTGTCTAGAGAAGATTCTCCAATGACAAGTTGCACCTCCTCTTCTTCGACTTCTTCCTCAGACTCTTCCATGGGCTCCTCGGTGAGCAGTTTGCGTTCCGCGACGCCCATTTCACGGTCTACTTTCTCTCCGTTTGGATCATGGTTATCTCCAACATCGTTGGCAGCTATGGAGTTCGAAGGCGAATCCATAGGATTGTCAGCAGGTGTAAGATCGCTGTCAACCATATCAGGCTGCTTAACGGGGACATCATGGCCGTCGAGAAGAGAATGGCTGGACAAAAAGTCGCCCAACTCCTCCATGTCACGCAGCCCGTCAGATGAAGGGCTCTTTCTACCTTTTCCGGGACGGTTGTCTTCAACCAGGCCACCGTAGGCGCCGATCTATTTAAAACGTCAGTAAGCAATTCCGGGTAACTTCATCACAGGATCCCCATCAACGAGATAAACAACGACTTACCTCGGATCCTTCTTCATTCTCATAACCACCTTCTTGAAACAAATCGAGCTCCTCTCCGCGATGGACGACAACGCCGTCCTCCCGACGAATGAAATCCTCGGTAGCTGGATAAATTGCACGAGATTTCCGATCGTTCTTGAATTCCAAAGGCGTAAAGCCCAGATCGGCCAGGTCTTCCTCAAGATCAGAGCCAGTTGCGATTCTGCCCAGTACCTTCTCAAAAAGCCAGGGAAACGTAATCAGCGGCATGTATTTTGGTTCCATTTTCCTCGCGGGAACTTGTCGACCAGCAAAATTCTTTGTGGCTATGCATTCGGCCAGGGCTATGTCAAGCTCCTCTTTGGTCACTTTATACATCCCCGCAACGAATGGTCCCAGGACAGCATATTCTGACCCACCAGCTGCCTCAATGCAAAGTACCCGAAACTGGTCCTTTAGAGTATCCGAAACTCTTCCTATCTCTTCTTGCTGTTTATAATCACTGCCAACGCGTGGCCTTGACATAATAAAGGTCGTCCAGATTTCGAATTCGGTTTTGATTTCGTGCTGAGCCATGATCCGGCGCATCGCCGTATCATACTTCGTCTTAAGCTTCCTGGCAGCGGTCAAGAGCGAAGCATCGAACTTGTAGGCCGAGAGAATTCGCCTATCAAAAGGCAGTTCGTATTTTGGTCTGAAATCAACACTCTCAACCTGCGTTAAGATCTCAAAGTCAGCATTGTTATTACAAGAAGGATATCTGAGGAGGAAGGAGGGAACCGGGTTGTAAGAGGAGGAAGAAAGTGTCCGGGCAGTATCTCGGCCCTCCTAAAACACCTCAAAAAGAGGAAAATAAACTAGGAGAATAACCCACCTTGTCGTATAGCTGACCAAGAATCTTAGGTGATGTGTAAATCTGCTCCTTTGGTCTGTGTCTACTCTCCATAAAATGTGGCCACATTTTAGGTTTCAGTCTCTTGGGCATCACGGCTGGGTGACCTGTCTTGACGTAGTCAACAGCCTTGGAATGTAATTCCGCAAGTTCGATACATTTTGGATGCTTCACGCCGGCTGGAAGCTGGTCGGATAGCGCTTGGTGAGCTAGAGCAATTGAAGGCAGCGAATCATTCTTCATGAAGCGAACGAAGAATTTCATGAGATCCTGGACTGCCACGGGGTGATCTTGTGCTCTAGGAGCCGGTGGCGAATAATTCATCGGGGTGGCATTCCATTCCCGTGGTCGAAGATTCTTATCCCAGATTACAAAGTAGTCATCGCCATCAAGGTCGCCGCCCGAACACATACTTGGGATATCGATTTCCCCAGTGGAAGGGAACACGACGACATCACGAAGATGTCGAAGAGAAGGAGCATCAACAGCCCGAACGACTCTGAGGTCTCCTGGGTGAAGCGAAGGATTCCGACCGACAAGGCAGATACCTTCGATCACAGTGTAAATAGGGTTCTCCGAATCACCACCTCGTTGAGGAACCTGAATGAATATCTCCGGCAGTTCTTCGACCGGTAACTGTACACCTTGAGGGACCGTTGGTTTATTGTAACCTTTGAGGGTCGAGGTTTCATCGACGCAACCAAGAACAAATGCGCCGTCTTCGACAATGATTTTTGCTTTTTCCTTGAGCAGCTTGATGGACCAAGAGCGCCATAAATGTAGCAAGGACATCACAAATGGATCTTGGGCTTCCATGAAGCCGTTATGGATCATCTGTGCGATGTTAATCGTCATCTGGTTCTCATCAATATAACGCAAGAGGAGCTCTTTTGCTAGTCCATCAGAGTTCATGGCGCTTTGATAGTTGGCAAGCTGCTCTGACATCAACTTCAAAAATACGTCGTCTGGAACACCGAGATTTGATAGGATGTTGATGGTTTGTCGATTCAGAGTGGCACAAGAGTAGTGTGAGCATCTGATGATTTCAAGGCCGTTGTAAATAGCTGTGAATTTCTGCTGACTCTTACGGATATGGACTTCTCTGTCTATTGCATCGGGCGAAGTCACAAGAATTCCTTTGCATCCACCTAGTCTGAATTGAAAGGCAGATGGGGTAGTAGGGGTGCGTATGTTCAATTCGTGGGCGATCATCTGAGCCAGAAAGGGAGAAATTTTACCAACTCCATCGGTAAAGGTGAACCCGTTTCTCTCAATATCTGGAATTGTCACAATCTTTGGTGCTGATAGTCCATTGATGGCTCGAGTAGTTGAGAAGCATTGTCCGAGTCTAGCAGCGTACTTGGCTGCAACATTGATGTGTGAAAAGTTTCCCATCCAGTCGCGGATATGGCCACAAGTGAGGTCATCTGTCTCGCAGAAGAAGTAAGCACCATTTTCCCGAAACTGAGAATTGCCAAACGCGAGGAACTTGAAGTGTCGGTCGCCAATTTGAATACCGTTAAACAGTGTTCTGTAAACCCGACCGAATAACTCGTCGTTTCGCTGGTTTGAGCAAAAAAAGATTTTGCCCTCTGATAGTTCATCCGTAAATTGTACTCTGAGGAAACGGCCATCCTTGTTCTCTGGAGCATAGTTTCTCAAGACTCGATTGGTCGTTTCCACTGTTGGTGAGCTGTAGTGAACGGTGCTTGGGGTGATTGTGGCCTTGCGAGCATAAGCACAATAGTGAGGAATGTCGGTCTTGGCAGAAAAAGAGAGAATCTCGTCATCTTTGAAGATAGTCATTGGATCAAATATCCGGTTTTCCATTTCAGCAACCTTTTCAAGAATGTTTCGTGCCTTGGACGAATCCTTTGAAGCTATCTCCGCTAGCTTTGCTACAAAGGCTCTGGAGATGTTGTATTCATTCACGGACCCTCGTGATATGCAAACCTCTAGCTGGTAACGGACTTCGAATGGGAGATAATAGGTCGTAACATTTTCCGCCAGAGCACTCAGTCCTTTTGCTTCCAGGGCTTTCGGGGAGTCGATCATATTCCAGAGATCTGCGGTCCGCCCAGGAGTAACGTTGAGTTTATCGATAGGTGCAATCTCAATGTTGAAGTCCCGAAGGGCCTCCTGGATCTGCTTGAAGGTGGCCGCCGTCTTTGGCTCACCGGGGAATTCGAAAAGATAAGTTGTCCAACGACCTATTTTGTTAGCAAATAGCTGCTTGAGAGAATTGGAACCATACCTATGTCTATAACCGGTTTCATTCGATTCAACGCAATGACGTGGGTAGGATTCAAAATGGGATCGTAGACAATATCGGTTTGTCGATACCAACTATTCGAAAACTCAGACCAGACCAACCCGTCGGAGTGACCCACACCCTCACTTTTTCGAAAGAACTGCGGAGGAGAGTCGAGACGCAAGAGAAGCTGAAAAGAGCCACCTGTCGAGTCCAGCCGGTGGATGACCTTGAGATGTTCAAAAGATACTTGAAACATGTATCTATTAATCCGATCATATTTACCGATTTTCTTCTGGTTGATATAATCCGTCGAGCCCGGGTTTTCGTGTCTAGGATCCTTATGATCGACCACGAACTTGATATTGACTCTTTTTTGAAGCATATCGACGACGAAGGATGGCTCGAGAACAGTTTGAAGTTTCATCATCGTCTGCGGGCTTTCCATCAAACCAAAATGCAACTTCGTGGGCTGTAAGGTCATGATCTGATCAAACCAAACGCGGGGTCTCGTCGGACTTTGCACCTTGCCCGCCTTCTGTTCCTCGAGTCTCATCTGAACTCCAATGCAGTACTTGTGTGATCCATCGACTGTAGTAAAAACATATTCACCATCGGACCAGAAATTACTTAGGGGAGGAGGACAGAATCGGATCTTGCCACCGGTATTGGGACCATTTGACTCGTAGATTTCAATGAAGGAAAGGTTACCGTGCTTCTTAAAGGATTCAAAGATATGCTCCGTCGTCACATCTGTCCGGAGGCGGTATAATTTGAGCGTGAGCTCTGGTAAAGCCTTCCAGTTGGGTTCCATCTTCCTGGCCGCAAGTGCGGTGTTATGGAAAGCAGGTGTCTGCTGGCCATACATTTCACTTCGAAATCCACGAGATTTTGGCCACGCGGTGCTGGGTTGATCCCAAGGGATGTCGTCAAGCGATGGCAACTCTGAAGACAGTTTGGTATCCTTTTCGTTAATTTCTAACATGGAGGAGATTAGTATAGAAAGGACGACCAGGGAGGATACTACAGGGTCGGATGTCTACCTCTTGACATACTCAATTGACAGCAAGTACGCAATCCTAAGAAGATTGAATCTGTTGTGCGTGGTGGTATGCCACGAATGGGTCAAGGAGCAAACCACAGTTGGGTGGGAGTGCTGGGGTGAGGAAAGAAATCGGAAAGAGCCCTGATGTGGGAAGCCGAAAGTGAGGCTGCCTATTATTTACCATCAAGAAATTCAGCTCGTGAGAAGACAAAAACGAAGGTGAATTATGGGTCAAGAGTGAAACCACATTGAGAAAGTGAGGTTCTCAACATTGAAACCAAAGGAGCTAGCGGATTGAAGGAGAGAAAGACTGACCTTGCAATCGCAATTGAAGATGACCGCGTTTGACCCAAGCAATCAATTGCTGTGCGGAGAGATGAGGGAGCGTCTTGACGTATGCAGCCAACCGATTTGTGACAGACCAGGAGGTTGAAGGGGTTGTTGCCATGCAGCGTTTGGTTTGAATGCTTAGATGTTACTCAGCATGACGAGAGGATGTCGTGGTGAAGTCGTGGTGAAGTCGTGGTGAAGATGTCGAGATGTTGAGATGTTGAGAGGAAGAGAGTTCAGAGGTTAAATGGACAGTTGAGGAAGTCGCGTTGGTGGCACGAGTGCAGGTGACTTTGAGTGCCAAGCCAAGACTTCGTTTTGGTGTCGTTTTGCGGTCGGATCTTCCTCCCTGATTGGATGAACTACCTCCGCTCCCTCCTTGGCCTCAACTTCAACATGTACATTTCTCTCTTGCTCAGTGCTTGCTAATAATCCAGGTCGAAAGCTGCATCAAATGTTTGTTGATTCATGTGAGCTACTGCTTTTCCAAAAATTTACCGCCGCAATGTTTCTCCTATACCACATCTACTATTTCTTCATATATAGTTTATCAAATACTCTAGGACAAGAAGGAACAAGAGAAATCCCTTATTCATTCATTCATATCTTAAGAGGTCTTTAACCACAGTACCTATCTTTTATGTATGGATACCTACACAGTGGACTTTCTCAGTACAAAAGGGAATAATTTAGCAGCTAATCTTGCTCTTATCCACCACTTCTCTTTCAATTCAAAATCCATCGCAACTAAGAATGTCAAGAGAAAAGCTAAGCCTAGAAATTGTTCATGGTGCAATTCTTATCAAGTACCAACCACCCGATTTAATTCATAGGGCAGAAGGGCGGGAGGGCTACCTTTCTGAGAAAGCCTTGCATAGCCCGCGTTGAGTGATGGTGTGGTGCGAATTCCATCGTTGGAGTCGCTTGTATGCAGGGTGAGGAGGGCGTATAAAAGGACTCTCTTGTGGCGTACCCCGTGAGAGGGAACATCTGGATGTTCTTAAATATTCTCTTATTCCCCCAAAAGGACAACTCACTCCTCATACTTGCAATATTCAACAAGCCAACAAGCCCTCCCTAAGAGACTTGGAACCGCAACACCATCCAAAGTTACCAAATTGGTGCTGGGTGCCTGGAGCTGGGGTGCTCACCTAAGGAACTTTGGCGTTTCTTAATGGTTGGTCTAGCTAGTAGAATAAATTTGACTAACAACCTTTCCTATGTAAGTTACGGGATATTGTCACTTTCTTGTTCTACTTAGATGCCATGTGTTGTTTCGACTACCAGTCCCAGTAGCCCGCTAGGAATATTTACCTTCAACACTAGCTAGATACTAATACCCGATAAAACACTAAGCACAGCTTTTAGGGTACAGGATAAAAAGGAAAATAAGAGGCACGAGTATGGTGTGGTCAGGTTGTATCCTTCCTTTTCGAAGCCCAACTATGTAGTTGACAGTAAAACACCACAGTCCTAGCATGCAACCCCCACATTCGAGAAAAAGGGGCTTACCTTCTTGATATATATGAAGTTTCGTCATTTTTCTCTTATGTGGAGGTAGCATCTTGCACCAACCGCCCCCCCCCCCCCAACTTTAGGTTCTCCGACTCGCCCCTTTCCCTCACCCCTCACCTCTACTTATTTCCTACATATTTCACAGTTGTCCTCTTATCTTTCTACGTTTAAATGATAGATATTTGTGCAATTCTTGAATTGACACCTACCATCGGTTACTCCCCACGCCCCTCTTCACAAATACAGAGCTTACCAGCTACAGGGGCCTGGCTGCCCCATACTTGAGCTCCTTGTTCCTCGATGTCTTGTACCCTAGCCTGCATGAAAACTTCGGAATGTTTTCTTCAGATGTCCTGCCGCCTCCAACGAACCTGTTCTGGCTTCCAATGCCAATTCCAGTGTGGTCGATAGTATTATCGTGATAAAATACTACAGTATTTTAGATTAATATATTATTATAATATCCTAGTAGTACATATCTAAATACACTATAATACTATCGTAATATCGTGATATTATATAGTATATCTTTTAATAACTTATAAGCACCAAAACCCACTTTTTCTCAAAATAAGGCTATTTACACTTTTTTATATACTCTTCTATCACTTTAATACTATATAATAATAATAATAGATATTAATAAAATAATTAATAGAAGTTGTTTATTATATACTAAATAGCTTAAACCGAGCGTATTAGGCGATTTTATAAGAAGCTAGTAGTTTAATTAAATACGTAGCTAAAAGTCGCTTTTTAATATATAAATCGATAGATATTTAAGGTATATATTATATATATGCTATACTAAGACCCAGGTCTTAGTATACCTTACTAAATATTTTATATAAAGATTATAATATATAATTAATTATAATACTTTAAATTTAATAGGAAGTTTAGTAGTAACTAATTAGTATTCAATTAAATTTTTAGCGTTTAGAGCTTCTTTTTAGAAGATATAGTTATTAAGAACAACTAACTTACTAGATATAACGTTTTCGAAATAATTAGCCTAGTAATAACACTCTAATAACTAAGCCTTCTTATAACTCTTTATTTAATAATAAATCAATAGTATATTATAAAATTCTTTAAATAAAGAGAAATAACTATCTAAGTACTTAAAATATAAGAATAAATATATACTACTAGAAAAAACAACGAAAATAAGTTTAGTTTATAGACCTCTTAAAACTTAAACTAAAACTAGACCTACTATTTATCCTATAAGTAAAAGTACTCTTATCTAAACTATTCTAAAACACGTCCTATATATTAAACACCTCCTTCTTACTCTAGAATTAGCTAATAAGATTAAAAGATATAATCTTATACTAAGACTTTAAATATTTAAGCATCTCTATAATATATATCTTAAAGCAATTACGTCGATCTATAACTACTAATTTAGCTAAAGACTAGAAGCGTTCTACTAAGGCACTTAAATATAGGATAGAAAGTACGTCTATCACTATCTTATAAAGATTAGAATAGGCCTTCTTTTAAGTAGGTTAGAGCTACTATTTAATTATACTTTTACCTATATCTTAAAGTAGAAGAGTATAATATCAAGTATACTTATCACTTATAAGAGAGAGAAGCCTAGGTTAAAGTATATTAGCTAAAAAGAGGTAAAATTAAAAGATTAAAGCAAAAAGAGGTAAAGTTAAAACAAGGGTTAAAGCTTACCTCTTACTCCTCTTTTAAGATAAAAACTAGGTAAATAAATTAGATACTTAAGTAGATATTAAAGAGTAATAAAGTAGGCTAAACAACTTAATCTAAGAGTTAACATTAGTATCGTTTATATAGCTAGATACTATCTTAGAATAATAATCGTTGTTCTATAGTTTTTCTACTATAGCCTAAGTAGAGGCTATCTAGCTAGGTTTCTAGGCCTTTTCTAAGTACTTCTATTTATAAGCTAGGTAGAGTACTACTATAGTAGTATATACTAGCGATCTCTTAGTTAAATTATAGTATTTAGAGATCTTTTCCTACTCTAAGGTATTATTAGTAAAGTAAAAGAGAAAGAGAAGATTATTCACCTTTTTAAAGTAAGAATAGTATAGCTAGATCGTTAATATACTTCTTTTAAGCCTTCTTAAAAAGAGAGAGAATAAAGTCTATTATTAAGATTATTTTATTAAGAGTTTTAGACATACTCTTAAGCGCTAATAAGAAGTGCTTAAAAGAGCTAAAAAAGAGCCTTATCTAATTAAATTAGTAAGAGATTAAGAAGTAAAAGTAGTACTATACTTACTAAACCGAGTTTAGACTAATTATAAGTAGTAATTATATCATTAAAGTTAAACTTATATATATTCTAAAAGTGCTTAATCTTAAGCCTTAAAGTAATCGCTCTTTAAATACTTCTATACTAGAATATCTAGTGTATTTTATTAGCTTAGAGTATAGTAAAGCCTCTAGTTAACTTCTTAAATTTATTATATAATACTATACTTATATATATCTTTTTTATAAAGTTAAAAAGGTATTTAAGAGTATTATAAACTTTAAACCTCTATAAAGGGTCTTAGAAGTAGATATCTTCTAATTAGTTTATCTTAAGCTTAAAATATATATACTTTTTAGAGGCTATATCTTTAGTAGTAAGGTAGAGTATATAGTATATATATTGAATTTAGTAGTACTTAGCCTAGCCTCTTATATTACTTTTACCTAGTATTAAAGTAACTTAATAAAGTATAACGTTATTATTAAGTATATTATTTATAAGAAAGTAGCTAATTTTATTAAATATATCTATTAAAAGTAATAAGTATTTATTTAAGATTTTTAGAAGTGTTTTTATATACTATAATCTTAGAGTATTTTAAGTAAAAAGAGTACTATATTTTTACCTATATAAGGCCTTTTAATTTATTTTATACTAAGTACTACTTCTACTAGGTTACTAAACTTATTAACTCTATAAACTATATATCTTAAGATAAAAAGACTATTATCTAACTTCTACTTATTAGTAGATATATATATTTTAGACTAGAATCTTAATAAATAATACTTTATTTTAGTAAAACCGTCCTAGTATTATTACTTAACCTAGTTATATAGTATAGAGTATACTTTAAGTAGAATATTATCTCTAAGGTTATTAAGATATTAAATAAGAGTATAAAAGGCCTTATATTTAATAAAGTATATAAGAAGGTTATAAGAGATAATAAGGTTTATAAATAAAACCTTTAAAGTATTAGAATTAATAGCTAAGTACTTATTATTAAAGTTAGAATAGATTATATATATAATCTTATACCTTTTTTAAGGGTTTTAGTAGGCTATATTTATAGCTTCTTTAATACTAATTTATCTCTTTTTAGTAGCTTTTTAGTATAGAGTTTTAATATCGATTCTATAATTCTTAAAAAGATAAGTAGCTATAATTTTAGTACTACTATTTATAGTATATCTCTTAGTATAGTACTTACAACGCTACTCCTAGTAGCTAGTAGATTTATTACTAAGAAATTATTAAGCTAATTATATTATTAGATTTAAGAGTTTCTTATATATAAACTATCTTATAATTCTTATTAATTATATAGAGCTAAATATAGCTAGTTCGAGGTCTTTTAATAGGCTTTTTTAAGATTTAGAATACTTCTTATAAATCTAAATAGAGTATACTTATATTAGTTACTACTAGCTTAGTTTTAAAGAGGTCCTTCTAGAAGCTTAAAGTACTTAAATAAAACAAAACAGGTAATATTAGTAGTGATTTTAGAAGAATATAAGACTAAGAGCTTAATACCTAAGAGGATATAGTAAATTAGTAAAAAGTAAGATATAAAGGTAATAAATAAAGGATAAAATCATAGAAGTAATTAGAGGGACTAAAGTTATTAAACTTTTAAAGTATTAATAATAGTAGTAGAAGTTATAATTTTTTAGTAACTAGTACTAAAAAGGGGTAGGTAATAATTATAGAGCGACTTTAAGATAGATATAAAGGATAAAGATAGAAGACTTTTTAAAAGGAAAGAGAGAGCCTTTTAAAGACCTTTTTTATATCTAAAGTAATTATAATTAATACTCTTTAATCTATAAATAATTAGAGTATATTTTAACTAATTATAGTATAGTATACTAGAACGTGTATTAAAGCTAAATTAAATATCTAAAGTCTATTATCTTTAGAGTATGATTAAAAAGTATCTATACTATAGAATTAAGTTTTAATTATATTATTAGAAAGCCCTAATTTAAGGCTTTCTTTTAAGCCTATATACGTATTAATCGAATAAAAATTAAGTATATAAGACCTTATTTAAATAAATAAAATCGTTTTATAGAAATATATATAAATTTTAACTAAAGTAGTATAAAATCTAAATTTTTTAAACATTAATTTAGTTAATTTTTATATATAATTAAAGAGTAAAATTCAACAAATTTAATATACTAATCTATTATATTATAACTTTTAATCTAACGTTATTATTATTAAATTAGTACTTAGTATTAATAGAAACATATCTAGAAATCTATCTTATATAGGCTATATTTATTACTTTATATTACTTAGGTTAGTTTAAGAGCTATTTATATAATTCTTTTTTTAAAATACTCTATTTAAATAGATCTATAATTCTAGCTATTTAGTACTATATTTTCTATACTATATGTTATACTATATAGTTTTAAAAGATAAGGCTAAAAAGAAGTAGAGTTAAAATCCAGGGTAAAAAGCTTAAATATTTAGGCTTAGTAATACTACGATATTATTATAATATTGATTAAAATACTAATAATATAAAAGATAATATTATTAGATATCGTAGTATTTAAATAGTATGAATAGTACGTATTAAAGTAGGTTTTTAATAATATATCGTAGTAGTATAATATTGTAAATACTATCGACCACACTGGCTAATTCGAACATCTCTACCATAGTCGAAACGCAAAACAACCAAGTCGGGCAGCCACATCTCCACAAATCTCCTACCATTGGACGAGACAACATAAACTTCCCTACTTGGGACTATCAGCTTGCCCTTGGTCACGATGCAATTCTAGGTTCGAGTTGATTTTCACCGAGTATGCCCCCTTGAACTTTCTCTTAATTTATGCTAAACCCAAATTCAAGCCAATCACTTATGCAACTCGATCTCTTCGCTCCCAATAAGACTGGAGATATCTCGTCATTGCGACCTACGGGGGATCTTGCTCCCAATTTGACTCCAGCTCCGAACCTGCAAACTACCTGGACACGAACACGAGTTTCGGCAATCTCGCAAGCCTCTATATTTTTGCACCGTTGCTACCAGACTTGTAAGTTCTCATTTTTCTCTGACAATTATCCCGTTAGCAACATAATTAATAATCTGCCATAGTACCATCACCAACATCTCAACAGCAAGTTTCCACATGCCCACTTTGGACCGCCCTAAACTTGATGGTAGATGATCTCAATAGACCAACCCAACGCTTCTACTGCGTTAACCACGGTTGCAAGAAACACTACAAGAGAATTCACGAGCTGAAACGTCACCAAAAGATCCATCTCAACGCCAAAGTCTATGGATGCACTGTTTTTGGTTGTAACAGAACTGGAATTGGTGGCTTTGTTAGGAAAGTTCATTTGAGGCAGTATCAGAAGAAAGTGCGTGGGTTGAAGCTTTGAAGGAAGGAAGGAGGGGAGAAATGGCAAGAAAAGGGGGCGAGGGGCGAGTAAGATTGGAAGTGGAATATAGCGGTGGCAGTTGCGTTTCGGGCACGACGTACTTTTTTGGTGTTCTGTTTGTATCCTTCAATTTATTCTCCTGAAAAATCTTTCCTCAGTACTGAATCAAGCCACCACTAATATGAAATTGGCAATACTATACGCATTTGCTTTCTCCTAGTTAAGCGATGAAGAAGGCCATCATGTTGCCAATTTATCCATAAAATTCTCAAAATTCATCGCAGCCTTCAAATAATCTCATCTCGTTCGAATTATTATTCGTTGTGGTTTGATTTGGAGTGGGTGTAGGAGTCTGGGAGCTATGGTGTTCCATAGCCATAATCTGACGTGGTCGCTCCTGCCGTAGCACAGAGGTAGTCACACGGTCAGTGTCACTTTCCTCTATTTTTGTTTCTAATAACAAAACGAGAGTTAAACGTCTCATTCAGTCCAAGTCCCAAGAGTAAACCAGCAATGGAAACCCACGATATAGCAGTGCTCATCGATTCCCCTTTGCCGAGCGCAGCAAAATGCTCTCAATATTCCTATCAACCCTTCCTCTCCAACCGACACATTCGTCTCTTCACAATCAAACGAGGCCCCCGGTCTTTACCATTAGACGGAACACTAGAACGATTCCATCTTGACAACCCGAATACAAGCTACGAAGCTCTTTCATACGCGTGGGTGATCCAACTCCAGTTCACGAAATCATTTGTGACGATTCTTTGCTGCCAGTCGCTAGCAATCTTCATTCCGCACTCCTTCATCTCCGTTATGAGGAAAAGCACCGTAGGGTGTGGATCGATGCACTTTGTAGTGACCAGAGCAACCTGGAGGAACGCAGCTCGCAAGTTGCCATTATGGCTGAAATTTACTCTCTTGCCGATCAAGTTGTGGTTTGGCTAGGGGATTCAGAAGAGCATACGCAGGGTGGAATTTCTGCTTTACAAGACCTGGAGAAAAGGTATATCGTGTTGTGCAGCAATTTTGGAGATTTTACCGGATTCGACGAAAGTGCGCTATGGGATGAAAGTTCCGAGACGTTTTTACCACTTAGAAGCATACTTCATAGGCCTTATTTCCACCGTGCCTGGGTATTACAGGAGTGTGCTGTTGCCCGTGGGGTGATGGTTCTTTGTGGTCAACTTCAGATACCTGGGTCAGCATTGCTTCGTGCTTGTATATATCTCGCGGTAGCTACAAAACTGGAAGTCAACCAGCGCTTGGCGACAACAGTGCTAGTTTCGATACAAAATATCTTCTTGGACGAGAGAGATTCTCGCTTACTCAAGATGTTGTCTATTATGCAGCGGGATATTCAATCCACAGATCCTCGTGACAAAGTTTACTCTCTCATAGGAGTTACCGCGGAGGGGAAGAAGAGCAAATATTTACAGCCTGACTACACATTATCAGTCAAGGATGTTTACGCCAATGCAGCTCCTGCGATGATCGAAACGGACCGGCTTGAAGTATTCTCCTCTGCGGGGTACCATAACTCCTCACAATCAGCTTGGAGTCTCAGGAATCTCCCCGATTTATCACTTCCAACCTGGGTTCCAGACTGGCGATTCATAGGCAACAGTTCTAATCTGTTGGTTGGAGTTTTCAAGTTCTACAAGGCCACGGGGGTAGGTCTGCACAACGAATAAAAGCTACGAATATATTCAGAATATTCACGATTTTCCACGGATAAATTACCCTTCGAATTATTTAAGAATAAGGAGAGTTTAGGGTGTAAATAGCAGTCGTTTATTCATGAATATTCTGTATTCTCCACCCTTTTGGTATGGTTTCCCACTTATCTAAACATGTATGAAAATCCCCCGAAATTATCCGCTTTAGTCGCTTTCGTCGTCTCGATTAGGCTACGCCGGGGCGTTTTAGGGCTAAAAAAGTGGATAAATTATTGAAAAGAGTGGAGCCTTTCGACGCTTTCGACGTCGAAACCTTAGTTTAAAGGTTACGTGTATAATATTTTAGAAAGTGGGGTGTTATGTGATACTTTTTGATAAAACACCCTATTTCATATAATATAAGTGATAAAGAGTAGGGACGATAGTAATCTATTAATAATAATTAAAAGTAAGTGAATTTATAGTTTAGTTATGTTTAAATATATATATAAAAAGGGAGTAAAATTCAACTTATAATATACTAAGACCTAGGGGGCGGATATTAAGCTTAATAAATAGAAACTATTCGTAATATATTCATTTAAGCTCTTATCGCTCGAATAATCGCTCGAATACTATATATTTATTTAATATTTATAATGAATAATTAATATTTTATTCATCTATTCGTTGTGCAGACCTACACGGGGGACAGTCCAGTAGTATTTCCAGACAAAACAACGGGTGGTCCTTTTCTCTTGAGCATCTCCGGGGGCCATATATCAACAGTCTGCAAGACCTGGCGCGTGACCCCAGAAGTAAACAGATTATTGACATACCTCGGATCGGGTCTGTGTCAGAGAAAGGCAGATTTAAGTTTGACTATTCCTTGTCCTGAATACACCGAAAGTCCAAAGACGGAGATACCGCATTATCCTTTCATGAACGCTAGCTCAACAACAGAAACCATTACCGCTGCATACGGAACAACCTTGATTGCGGACCAGTGGTGTTACGCTGGGCGAATGAGCGAACTCGGCCGTCGTTTCTTCTACCGCGAGCTGGATATTATTTGCGGCAAGAGACCCGAATCTGATTTTACTGATGACACAGTTTTGAGAAGAGGTAGGCTAAGTGCTGCTCTTGTTTTTTTTAGGTTCACGCTGGCATGTTGGGACTTTGTCCTGAAGCTGCAGAAGAGGGCGATTGCGTGGTGATATTTTCTGGAGCTGATGTGCCCATGATATTGAGGAAAGTAGATTCGGCAAATGATGAGCAAGAGGTGAAGAATAAGGAAGAATGGCTGTTGATTGGAGAAAGTTATGTGCATGGTATGATGGACGGACAGGCTCTGAAGTTGATGCAAGAGAGGGGGGCTGAATTTCGAACCTACTGATAGCGGAAGAAGGAATAAAGGAATATCCATTGTTGAAAGAGTATAATATTTGGTCGTTACTCTCAGAACACATCGTAGCTATTAGAAACTTTATTTTGTTAATTCACCTATTAAACAACATTAATATGCCAAAAATTTACTAGGTTACTTTTCCTAGGTCTTACACTGTGTTTTGTTTTACCTCTTCCGAAGAGTGTTTGTAACTCAACGAATCCAAATGGCTTTCAAATCCGGCAAATTTCCTTCCTTAAAAAACAGAGTCCTCAACTATACTAGGCATATGAGCCGGTCAAACCAAAGTATAAAACCCATCTTCACGTAATCTCAAGATAACAGGTTTCCAGCAATTGGCGAAAATCACAATCTTATCACCAACCCTCACAGCAGGTGGTTTACCCACTCGGTTGTCGCCCATAGGACCAACACCAATATATCCCCTCTCGCTAAGAAAAACATCACGACCAAAGGGCTTCGCGATTTCTCTCTTTTCTTGGTAGATATGGAAAGCTTCTAGAATACGTTTTGCTGCTTCGTCATATCCTAGAGAAGCTTTCTCGAGGAAGAATTGTAAATTTCATCTGTGATTTCAAAATCTTCTAGGACCTAGCGTGAAAAACATTTGTCGAAACTTAGCAAACTGCCACGTTTCTCCATATCAAAGGCATCTTCGCAGAGGGATAACTGTATCCACAGGACTCCCAGAGTCTCCTCGGTATTGTGGAAGGGTTTAGAAGGGTGCTTTCGGAGTTCGTGGTATGCAGCAAGGATATGTTCTCGAAAATTGCCCGGGCGAAAGTTCAGGAGGGACGTCGTGACTTCATCAAAAAGGAAACCTTCGGTGACCAAAATAGGATAGTTATTCTTGGAGGACTTGGGATTAGACGATACACTGAAAGAAATTGGGAGGCCTTCAGAAATATTCTCACCAGTAATAATTTTACCCCCTATTTCAAAGGTGATAGGATTTTTTGCGTGAAGTAGTCTAGGAAATCGATGCTGTGGCTCAAATTCCGAAAACCCATCCCAAGATGCCGCCTCCAAATCTTCAAGTACAACATCTCTCCAGGTGAAATACTAGAGGAATTGTCCCTCTAGAACCATGACTATTGTCGCTACTTGAAAGATCACTTGTTCTGGTTTATCATAATCTAGGAGCTGAAGTGACAGCTGAGTTTTCTATGGGGCATACCAGGTAGAGCGAACACTTTGTCATGAGATAATCGACACTGCTGATGCTCGGTTGAAACTACGCAATTCATCAGACTTAACCCCTTACGGCTCAAGGCCAACTGCATGTTTCTTAATCTTTCGACACTATAGACGAAGTCCAACATGTCGGAATCTATCTTTTGGTGTAATACATTGCAGAAACGTACTACTCGAGCTGCATAGTAAACTGACCACCAAGGACAAGACATCCTTCCACATAGGACTTGGGCCACATTTGGGCTTGAAAGTGCTACCTCTTGTACTGTCCACAGCCGTGTGAAATAAAATCGAGAAGCCAGTTTATCAACAATCTCTGGCCAGGCAGGATAGGCGGGAAGTTGTCGAAGTTGGACCCCATTTCCGAGCACCATTGTATCCTCGACAGCACTAAAAGGCATCTCTTCCACTGCCTCCAAACGCCTCGCAGTTTTATCCAAAAGGGAAATAATCTCAAAAGCCTCCCTATAAAGTAGTAGCTCTTCTCCGATCCAAATCAAAACCTTCTAAGAGTTTTTAAATATATTCCCTATCAATGGCATTTGTCGGTTTTGTCTTCATTGTCCTCCTGGTCAATGCAAATAGCATCGATCCAATGGAACTTCTCGGAACTTCGGGCTTCCATTGCTCGATAACGTAGTCTTCTAAGCACTGCAAGCAGATTCCGAGTTCCTTTCATCACAGCGCCATCGTTGAATATATCTTGGTCCCTTCCACCTTCTCCCCATTCATGAGACAAGGCTTCGCATTTTTTGTCTCAAATCTTTCAGAGGATGGTGAGATATGATGATGTGAATTGGAGCGCTGTCTTGTCCGGGATGGAGTTGAAGCATTCGAATTGCATCGGGATATTGAAGGGGTTCATAGCGAGACCCCCGTGGTGGGGGTGGCGCCTGCTGTTGATATGGGCTCGGTGCAAGAGACATGCTGGTAAACGTTTACGAGAAATGTGTTATTGGGGGAGTGAGGTCTGATATTGAGGTCGCTAGGGTACTCAAGAAGCGGAGCAAACTAATGCTCTTATCGAAATAGGAGCAGCATTCTAAAACACTTTTAGGGTATGTAGAAGTACTGGGGAAGTGAGGGTTTACGGCTGATTCTTGATAGCGAGCCTTCCTATTAATAGAGTGCTGCAGATGGATAGTAAAAGAGGCAGGCAACACGGCAGGCTCGTAGTTCTTATTGTTCATACTTGCTAGAACAATTAACCAGAAATTTGGCTGACAATAAAGTAATCGTTTATAATTTTCTAAGAGCATCCAGGGTATTACTCAGTTGTGTTGGGAGGTTGCCATCAGGCGAATCTACTTACCAAGTAGAAACAGTACCCCATTTATCCTCCAGGCCTTCTTTCAGAATATATGCAAACCCACCGAGGAAGAGTAAACTGGTTATTAAAGGTTCCTTCGTGCCAGAACCTCCAAGTAAATACCCGCATCTTTATAAGCATCCACGACGTGTGCTGGCGGAATCCATTCCTCTGGTTTATAACAAGACATCACCTGTCTTGTTGCCTCTCGTAAACTCACGGTTACCAGAAAGGGAAATCGTATATTTAGCAAGTTCCAAAATCCAATGGTATTCCCATTCCTCAAGCTCCCCAGCAACAAAACGCGCCCGACCTACTTTTTCAACCCCCATTCTATTCACAGGACCGTTCAAAGAAAAAAAAATATACCGATGTCGTACCCGAAAAGAAGCTAGAGACCTATAAAGAGACCGGGTTTAAAATAGTAATTAATATACAAACTTACATTTAAGTGTTCCAGCGAAGGGGGGAGCAATTTGCAAAGGCTATTCCGAGAGTAACCACAAGAAAGTGGACTGAAAAACATAACGGGGAAGCTTTGAGCTGCCTAAGAATAGGAAAATTACTGAAATTCAACCGAGTGCCGTCATATTTGTCCCAGAGCTGCCCTGTTGAGTGGAAACATAGTGATGTCAACGACTGTGAGAGACAACTTGAAGCCGGCATAAAGCTCTGTGGTGATAATACGTAAGGTATCCTCACAAGTTCTGCCCTCGTGCGTAGGTTAGTAGATTGAACAGGTTCCAAAGGACCGGGGATAGGTATCGAGCATGCGAGATGACTCAACGAACTTGCAAATAGGAGGGGTTCGACGAAAACATCCACATGGAGTTTGGGAATTGCGAGGGAGCCAAGTACCGACTTTCGTCCATCGATTGTAATTTTGTCGGACTCGAACATATCTGTTTTGCGAAGAGTGTGGAGTGTTGGTAATGAGGCTAATTCCAATAACTCCTTCGTAAAAGGTCGACGCTCGCATTAATCAAGGCTTTGGAGACTGCTACGAATTGGACCGCTCGGCGAAAGAGCTATAGGAGCAAGTCTTGTTAATTGCAAAAGAGATTCGCACTTCAAAGTTTGTAAATTTGGAAGGCGCCGAATGATAACAACAATTTCGTGCTCACGAGAAGGTTCTTTCACGGTGAACGAAAATTGTTTGACGCCCTGACCATATTCGAGGTTCTCATCTAATGTTCGTTTCAGAAGTTCATATTTCGTTGAGGGAATGTCATGATCGAAGGTTTTGGCAACATGTGGTTGAGCTAGGTTGTAAAGGGATGTACAAGCGTATGCGAAGTTCAGTGCAGCTTTCCAGGAACCCTCATTTATTGGGCGGAGGTACACTATTATAAGAGTAAGAACGTCGTTGTCGAGGTCAAGGGGCGGCAATGGGACAATGAGGGGAGATTTGCTTGTTACCGTGAGTTTTCTACGAAAATAAAAGTGAAAGTAGCGGGAGGTAGAACTTGGAAGTGTCAGTTGTAGAGGACACTAAAGAACGTGTTGGTCTTACGGAAGTAAAGATAGTTCGGGCATATTTCCCAGCCTTAGGACATTATTTTTGCGGGTGTACGAGTACTCGAAAAACGCCTTGCATACGACGATGGATGGGCAGCAGACGCCACAGGGGTTTGGCTGTCGGTGATTGATCTCAGTAGGGGTCGCCAGATGGGCCGCAGGAGTACTAGGTAGGAGTCAGGGGGTAAGGGGGGAGGAGAAGTATGGAAACGAAACAATCGTTGCTGCAAGATATCCGAAGGGCGAAAGGTTCCTGATTGGCCAGGTTTTTGCAGGTATGAATTATTTTTTTGTAGTGTTAATGAGATGGAATACGATCAAGGAGTTGGTGATTGCTGTGATCTAGTGAGTAGATGTCGAACTGTCGATCAATGAGGGGTATTTTCCGATTTTAATATAGGCTCGTGCCTACAACACCCTTACCTTGTTGTGTTTTAATAATAGGAAAAAAACTATAAAAGATATAAAATAAACTCTACTCAATTGCAAAGAAGCTAATTAATCTTAAAGTCGATACTTATAACTTTTAGCTTCGCTGTTATGGTTTTATTAGAAGTAGTTATAATAGTATAGAATGTACTAAAATCGGCGGATACACGAGGAGGTTGTTACTCGCCTGAAGCTGCCCAGAAGAGCTCCAGCTACTGACAGAGCTAGCTAGACTAGAGCTCCAACGATGACATAAAAGAGTTGGAAAATATAGACAGGAAATTCCAGCCTATCTATGCCGATAGATAGGTGGTAAGAATGGACTTGCAAGTGGTGTTGACCAGTGAGCATGTCGAAATACCCGCCCCTCTAGCTTGTGCTGTCAGTGTGGTGGGTGCATTTCGAGGCCAGTGAGCGCCACCGCTGACCGTAACTTTCCAAGGTGCATCTCATGTCCAAGTACTTGTACTCGGTATCAAGATTAGTCGTTGATAGCTCAGCTTTTCTACCTCTTACGGACTTTGGCAATCTAAAGAAATCCGAAAACTCCGAGAGAGAAAGACTTATATCTGAGATCTCCTTGCTCGGTACCAGTATAAGTGGCACGTCTTTCCTGCACCAGAGAAAAGCCCCCGAATCAGAGAGCGGACCCCCCCCAGCACCTCTGCCGGTCGCATGGTGATAGCTGTTGTTTCTGGAATATTGGCGCTTAATTGGAAGCTCTTTCTGCTCTGTGCCTCACAACACCACATTGTATGAAGCGCTGAGTGGTGCGTCTCGACTTTTATACTATAGGTGGTGATATTTTCAAGATAATAGTTAGTTGTGACTTAAGGGCTTTGATGTTTTTGAGGGACTCACAACCCTCTCGCCACCTGGACGTGCCTCGCCTGTTCTCGCCCCCTGTCGCTTTCCTCCCGTCACAGCCACAGCCACAGCTTTCCTCGGGTGTTCCAGTTTGAGATTCTGCGACAGTTGGGTTATCGACAAGACAAGTGCACAAGTGCATCACCGCCAACCCTCTCCACCACTTCACCACTTCACCACTTCACCACTTCACCATTCGAGATTCAAAATCGGCAACTCGACGCTGCCTCCTTCTTCTGAATCTGCCGAGTCCCCAGTCCTCCTCTCCATCTCTCCATCTCTCCATCTATCCATACTTGTCTGCTGGTCTCAGTTCAATCCCCCTTACCATCACCAAGCTCCCCCCCTTCAAAACCAAACAGGATCCGATTTCTTTGGACCTCTCTCCTCCTATCAGCATTGCGAACCGAAACTTGTCGCAGGGCTCTGATCACAATCGTGAACTTCACCTTCGCAGGTACGACGCTCTCTCTTGTTCTCCACCCTCCTCCTCCCTCTGTCCAGGCGGCACCTCTAGCTTCCGTTGTGTCAAAACATCATCTCACCTTCATGCAGACATAACCTCTTCTTCACCATCCAGACCGAACCACCCTCCAAGATAATAACAACGACCCGAACTACCTCCTCCCCAAAACAAACAATTCAACCATAATCATGGCACAACCTGGAACACAGTCTCTAAAGGTTTGTCTCTTGCCCCCCCCCGGATCAAGGCACAGGAAGGGATCTTGGCTAATCAACCCAAATAGTGCGTCGTCACTGGTGATGGTGCTGTTGGAAAGGTATATATCCGATCTACACGTCTGCGACGCAATTGCAGTTGCTAACATGCTTCTTAGACCTGCCTCCTCATCTCCTATACTACAAATGCCTTCCCTGGCGAATATATTCCTACTGTGTGAGTGCATATAGATCCAGCCGATCTGGTGGTTGGTATGCCTTGCGGTGCTGATTGATGCCTTAGCTTTGACAACTACTCTGCCAGTGTTATGGTTGATGGAAAGCCAATCAGTCTAGGATTGTGGGATACTGCAGGACAAGAGGATTACGATCGATTGCGACCACTTTCATACCCCCAAACCGATGTCTTCCTAATCTGCTTCTCCATCGTCAGCCCACCTTCCTTTGACAACGTTCGCGCCAAGGTATGTCAAATATGGAATATTCTCTTGATTGGAAGTGAGGAAACACGCTGATTTGTATTTTCTTCCAGTGGTTCCCTGAGATTGATCACCATGCTCCTTCTGTTCCCATTATCCTTGTTGGTACCAAGTTGGATTTGCGTGAGGACCCCCAAACTTTGGAGAGCTTGCGATCAAAGAGAATGGAGCCAGTTTCGTACGACCAGGCCTTGATTGTCGCAAAGGAAATCAGAGCTCACAAATACTTGGAGTGTTCTGCTCTTACCCAAAGAAACCTGAAGAGTGTATTTGATGAGGCAATCCGGTTAGTACCCTACTCCTCACCTCTCTGAGCTTTGAATCATCTAACCCAAACACAGAGCTGTTCTAAGCCCCAGACCACAAGTTGTCAAGAAGTCAAAGTCGAAGTGCACCATTCTTTGAAGGGATAATTACAGTTATAATACCAAACGTCGCGAATGGGGGAAATAAATGCACAACATGTCAGGAGTACTATGGGACACAATCTTCAGTTTTCAAGGGAATCGGTTATTAAGACTGAAAGGCTATCATTGTTTCTCTTTTCGCCTTGATTTAGAGATTCGGGAGGCTCAAGCTCTTTGCATTTGGGAGGAATAAGGATAACATGGAAAGGGAGGGGTTGTATCAAGCATAGGAAATGTCTGTCCGCAGGCTGCTCCCTTGGTTTGTCATGCTTCCCCCTTGGAAAATGTGTTCTCTTGCCTCTTGAAAGAAAAGAAAAATCTCCCTTGTTTTCTCTTGTTTTCATAACCTTTGGTTCAGGCTATAGGGGACTGTTTGCAGGGAGGCCTGGGATTTTTTCTCTTGCTTGTTTTCTTTCTTTGCATTTATTGGAGATACAATTCTTTGAGAAGTAGTTGTCTTCCTGTAGATAATGCAGACACAGGAATGGGTAATGATGAACGATAAGCTGTTTTTAGTCTGCATGCATGCATTGGCATTTTCCTTTTTACTGTTGCCTGGCCTGGACTCTCCCTCTTTTTAGTAAAGGCGTCTGGATTCTCTTCAATGACAAATTTTTCGTTTACAAATAATTGCTCTTTCCTTTCTTGTGCTTGTATGGACTTTGTAGGCACGTGAAGATAAGCACGGTGGATGTGAAAGGTGAGGCTGATGTGACACAATTCTGATCATACCACTGGGAAATGTCAGCTTTGAATACTACTTAAGCCTATGATTCACTTGAACTAGCAGCTAGACTTGAGAAGGTTAAGAAGATCAGCTTCGTTTCTCGAGATGTTGAAGTTGCACCAGATTGTGTCTTGCAAGTTCTCAACATCATCTTGATCGCAATCTACGTGAATCTGCACATCAAGGTGACAGGGTACTCTCCTCATTCTCTTGTCGCCACAACCTCTTTATCTTACCAAAGAATAGGCATACATATGAGCCACTCATTACTTTTTCCTTTCAACCTGAATCGAGACATGATGATGAGTTTCCTTCTTCTCTTGCTTCTTTTGCCCCACGCGTCACTGTGCTCCATGAGTTAGGGTTTTTTTCTCGTGTGAGGGAAAGGGGAGAAGATATCATAAATGACTAGCTAAGTTGCATCATTAGAGAGAGGGGAAGGGAGGTAGGGTGAGAGTAACCGTTTCGTAGTAATTTGGGTTGTATATTTCTAAAAGTTCCCTGTGACCAGAAAACTAGGTTTTTTAGATTCTGCTTCTATATCCCAGTTCCTCAGCCTCTCATATAATAAACCGCCGTGACATTTTTAGAAAGTGGGCTAAGAAAAATTGTATATTAAGCCTAGCTTAATAGAGGATTAGTAAGGAATACACTTCTTTTATACGAGTCTGAGATAGTATAGTAAGAGCTTTAGTGCTAAACGTCTTTTCACTTTTAATTTAGACTATTAATATCTTAATAACTAATCTCTTAGGTTAAAATCCTCTCTCGTTATTTACTAGATAAATATCTAATTAAGCTATAGAAGTTTTTCTATTAATACTTATAAGCTACTTACTTAGCTAATCGTATATCTTCTAAAATCCTTAAAACTGAAGTTTATTTTTATGTTTTTTACTATTTTTACTATTTTTTGGAATATATATTAATATATAATAAAGTCTCTTTTTAAAAATCAGCTTACTATAATATAATAAACCTTTCTATATAGAACTTTTACTATTTTAATATACTTTTATAATATAGGAAGTAGTATTCTTAATACTAAACTATTAGCGTTTCGTAATAAAACTATTACTAGAAGCTTTTAGACGCTCTAGCTAAATCTAATCTACTATAATACTATGAGCTAAAAAAGTGAAAATAAAAATATAGTAGAGATTAAAAAAGTTAGTATATATATAAGTTATATAGATTAGGTTTACTGAAAAAGCAGCTGAGGAACTGAGATAAGATTATATTGGGATAGAGTTGAGTATGGTTCTCTGCGGAGGTTCGAGTACTTCGAGTCCATTTTCCAGAGGTTGAGGTTGTATGAATGTTCACAGGTGAGGAGGCCCTGGATTCGGTTCTTACGTGATTTTCTTGAGGATGAAGAAGATTCAGGGTTTTGGTTATTATGACTATGATAAGGGTTACTGTACATAAAAGTGAGGAGATACACTGAGAGAGAGCTGGGCAATAAGACTACGAACTCCACCACCAATCCTATGCCGAAAAACACCAAGCTGGTATTGCGCTCGCTTCCCCGAAATTAATCACTGAAGTACGAAACATTCTACCGCCCCGAGATTGGGAAAAGAGCCGGGGCTTAATTATCCTTGTCCTTTTCGTCGTCCTTTCGAGGTTCAAAATTCAACTATAGAAATATTAGCATCCAACCCTTTTAAAGAGGAAATGGAAGTGTATGAACATACCGCATTCCCGTTATAGAATTGCTGATCATCCTGGCCAGCAGTCTGATCTCTCAGAGTGCGAACTTTGATCCTCGATGGCCCCGAGACAGAAGATCCAGAAGTCATACTGCTCTCCCCGCCCTGCTGTTGAGCATTCCCACTCGCACTCTCAGTCGCACCACCAGAACCAAAAATACTCCCCAAAGTCCCAGTAACCAATCCCACACCCCCTGCCATAAGTCCGTACCCCAAAGAAGCCCCTTTGTAAATAATGCCCGTCGCTCCCCCGCCCTCGTAAGCACCCGTAAACTCCTTGACCGGAACCAAAATAAGAGTGGCACTAGGCGTCAAACCCAAATACTGGAAATCCTGTTCCTCCTCATTTAAAGAGATATCCTTATTCGGCAACGGAGTAAGGACTTGCTTGAAATTATAAGGCACATCACCTTCCAAATTCTCATCTACCCATTTCCTCACATGTTCGCGAAGGGTTCCCGAGGAGGGGAATTTGGAGCGGATAGTTGAGCCGTCGAACATCCGGATTTGGAGGGCACATTCTGAATATTTTGGCTTGAGCCTTTCGTTAGTTTGGGATTTCGAGGCTTCTTCGGTTTTGTGAGCGGCGATGTTGGAACGTGATTGGGAGCGTAGTTCAGCTTCGTGACGGCGCGCTGCTTTGTCTGCTTCTACACGGGCGAGGATACGGTCTCGTTCTTTGCGGGCGTCTGCTATTTCTTTTTTTCGCTGGAGGGCGTATTTTGTGTCGGCGACTTTTTTGGTGGGGTCTTCTTTTTTGGTGGATTGGACTGGGGGTGGTTCTGTGGCGGGCTGTTTTCCTTTCTTATTTGCTGAGGGGGTAGTGGACTCTTTTGGTTGAGAAGGAGTATTGCTCGAGGTCGTAGGTGTGATTGAGGATGTAGCTTGGGTTTCATTTAATGATCGGGGTAGGTTACGGGATGCTGAGGCGATTCTGGAGGGCGTTTCGGGGACTTGTGATTGGAAAGCTACACCGATGCGGCGGAGGAATTCCTCTTTAGTGATTCCCGATGCCATGTACTCTTTGAGTTCCCCATTACTGAATATGAAGTCAGTAGGGGGGCTTATAAGAAGACATTATATATATTCAAGAATTGAGGCTGAAAAACAAACGAAATCCGCTTCTTTGAGAGACAACTTTCATCTCATATCCTTGAGCTAAGGACAACGTAGAAATAGCTTACTTGATAAGAACAAAAGTCGGAGTCTTAGGTATCGGAAAAATAGCAGCCAGAAAACCAGCTTCCTGAGAGCCTGCTAGGAGACGTAAAAGCACAGTTTGACTTGAGAGTAACGATTTGACCTGAATATCCAGTTAGTAAGAGGGGCTATTCCAGCCTCACGGACCAAGGACTTACAATCGGATCTTGTAGGAAGTCGGTTTCCCATAGCTTGCTTTCTTCTCCATCATCTATAAAGAGTGTCGTTAGTGATGCGTTCGTTTTAAGAGTGATAAGATGAGAGGCAATATCATACCTGTTACAAAACAACCCACGAGCTTGGAATCCTTGACCGCAAGGGAAATTCCACTGTTTAATGGACCATCAAAAAACATTTTGAGAGCTTAAGCAAAGAACAGCAAAGGTAATCCAGGAATATGAAAAACTGATCGAGTTGTCGTGATGTTGTTGGAGTATTGTAGGCTTAGATGAGCGGGAGGTGTCCTAAGTAGGCGGCCTCGGAGGCTTTGAACAACCGGCCCGAGATCGCAGATAATCTGCATTCACTTCCCAAAAGCCCAAAAGCCTCAAGGCTCATGACAGCTTGGAGACAAGCTCAATCCACCGATCATGAATACATCGCAACCTATTGTCCGCCAGCTTGGTAGGGCAGCCCGGGCATCACCCCTCTCACAAAATTTGCGGTTCAATTGCCCAACCTGTCGACATATACATCTGTCAAAAACAGCATCTCGAGCTTCAAAACCAAATCCTGCAGATGTCGATCCAAACTGGAGCTCCCTGATAGATAACCCGCCGGTTTTGGTACGAGCAGGAGGAAAGAAACATGGTCCAGGACTAATAATACTAGGTATATCCATCCACCGCCCCCTCAATTGACCTCTAGTAACAAAACCCCCCTCTAGCATTAATCCCCATCACAGCCTTCGCCCTGGGAACATGGCAAGTCCAAAGACTAGACTGGAAATCCAAACTAATAGCCAAATTCGAGGACCGTCTCGTCCGGGACCCCCTCCCCCTCCCACCACACATCGACCCCTCCGCAATCCACGACTTCGACTACCGCCGCATCTTCGCAACAGGCACATTCCGGCACGACCAAGAAATGTTAATAGGCCCCCGAATGCACGATGGAAACGATGGATATCTAGTAATCACACCACTAGAGCGAGGCGGGAAGGGAACAACAGTGTTGGTGAATAGAGGCTGGATACCGAAGAAGTTTAAGAAGCAGGGGAGTAGGCCGGATGGTTTGCCACAGGGTGTGGTTACGGTGGAGGGGTTGTTGAGGGAACCGTGGAAGAAGAATATATTTACGCCGGATAATAGTCCGCAGACGCAGGAGTTTTATTTCCCGGATGTGAAGCAGATGGCTGAGTTGACGGGTAGTCAGGCTGTGTGGGTTGAAGAAACTATGGGTTTGTCTACCTTTTCTTGTGAAGGAAGAATATACTAACTCTGCATTTAGAGGCTGATCTTATGAAAGCTTGGGACCGAGAGGCGAGAGGAATTCCAATCGGAAGACCAGCTGAGGTCAATCTCAGGAATACTCATGCCCAGTATATATTTACTTGGTTAGTATTTATGACGCCATCTATCAAATTTATACTTACTCTTTTCTTAGGTATGCTCTAGCAGCAGCTACATCTGTCATGTTATGGATGGTTGTGAAGAAACCACCAAAGGAGGTTTCACGTCGTGTACGACAAAATAAAGAGTGGTCATGAAAAAATTGGTTGGGTTGTAAATTATGGATCTATTGTACAAAAATAATGTACATCACTTGAACTACTCCCAGCAGGAGTACAGTTGAGCAAGGTGGTCCATACTGTGAGGAAAGTCCCCTTTTATTTTGTGCAAAACCCCTCGGGATTTCAACTGTATCTTACATGAATTAATTGCTCATGTAGGGCCATCTTAAAAATGACCCTCGTGTAGGTACCAAGATGGCCCGGGAACGATTTCGCTTTGGCTCTAGACCTATGATGGTCCAATTCCAAAACGTGGTTTCTGTCGTTATTCTAACCCTTTTCGGGGCCATGCTTGCGCTTGGGCTAGATAAATAACTGCTCATGTGGACTTGAAGTATATCACATCCCTGAAAGTGATATCGAGTGACTGGTACAACTTCTTGCGACTACTTTATGGGTGTGCCGGATCATTTTATTGACTTCTTCAACTCACAAACAAGAGAACTGTTGAATGTCGAGATTTTGTTCCAGGAAGGCTTATCACGTCTGGGGCTCCAAACCATCCCAATCATGGTGAACTTGGTCAAATAATGTGGAGGACGTTTTGGGTGGTCAGAACATCAAAACACCAGTCGTTCGTGATCAAAACTGGTTCCAATAAATACTTTCGATCTCATTGCGAGAAGTGGGGCTTTCAACCATCTTCTTCTTCCTGAACGGTTGCTAATTTCCTGGTTTTCTTCAACTTCGGTGGAGGAACCATTCGCAATTCTTGTAAAAGCTCCCGGGGCAGATATTTCTGAGCCAGGGAAAAAGGGGTCGTATTTGCATTCGTTTGTCGTTGCCTTTTCACCAATTAGCCATCAATTAACAAAAGCATTGTATACTTCAAACATACCTCGCCATAAGAGTGACCACATCGCTTTCATCAATTGTTTTCCTCCCGGCATGCTGAGCATAAGCTCCCAAATCATCACTGGCTTGCTCGAAAAACCAATCAGAAGCTTGCATAATAGCATCCAGAGTTTCCTTGTTGATCTTGGCCTTGCTGTTCCCACCCATTCGCGCAAAGGCCGTGGCTAATTTTTTCACAACGCCAGCTGGAAGTGAAGGATATTGTATTCCATGTTTTGATACCTTTACCTTCTTTTTTGAGCCAGCTTTACTCCTTACATGACTTGTAATCTCAAAGTCTCCCATGGTAGTATCTTGTATGCTGGTGTCTATTTCTAAAGCTTGTGTTGCATCCTCGGGAGATGCAGGTTCATCCACTTCAGGCTCATTTACATCGTCCACTGGCTCATCCATTATTGATGTTTCGTTCATATTATCGTCGTTTAGCTGGATCTCCATATCCTCTTTAGCCTCGGTTTCGTTTAGAACTGGTAAGTCCGGAAACCCAGAAGTTTCATCAATTGGCTCTTCTGATGCCTCTCTTGGGGGCACAGTAAAGAGAAATGTGTTTTCCGTGTCGTCTCCTGTAAATCCCGAGGGTCGAATGTCGTCGTTGTCAGATTGTAGCGAATGCATTCCTCGGCCCAGGCCAAGATTTAGGGTTTCCGTATTGTCACTGTGGCTATTAGCGTTGAGCTTGGTCAAGAAAGTAGTAGAAAAACTCACTCTGGTGGCCCTGCCATATCATTCATATCTTCATCGTCGTAGCCAGCGGGCCCAAGAACGCTAAAATCATCACCATATCTCTCCAATCCGAATGGACTCAAATCACCAAATCGATCACTCATACGAATGCTTCCAAGACTTCCCCTAGATAGTCGACTAAGTGGCTGCTCACTCCGAGCTCTTCGGCCAAGCTCAACAGACTGGACAGTGAAATCCTCATCTTCCAGGCCTGCAGAGCGAGGGGGGAGCAGTAAACTCTCATCCTCGTCATTATCCTCATCGCTTTCTTCTCCTATGGGTAGTGATAATCGTGGGCGCTGAAGCTCAAATCCATCGTCATCATCCTCAAATTCCGGCAAAGCATGCTTCTTCGGTAGCGTTTTCGCACCAGGTGGTGTCCGAACAACAGGTTGTGTTTTGGGCGCCAACAATCGACTGAGAGCCCTCAATGTATCCCTTGGTGTTTCCCTCTGCTGTCGTCCGCTTTTCCTTCTATCCTTTCCTGGTGTCAACCCCGCTCTCCTGGCTTCGAGTTCGCGCTGGGCAGCCCTCCCATGCGGTGTAACAGCAATTGGCTTTCTGGCAGATCCGCCGTACCTCGTTGCGCCTCCAGGTGTTCGTGCTTGGGCAGTTCCCGGTGTTCGACGCACAGAGCGATGGCTTGGGGATAAAACTGGACCAGCACTGGAGGCACGACGGGGTGTTGTAGGTTTCTGGATATTTGCTAGTTGGCGTAGAGTCTCGTATGGTGTCTCTTTTGTTGCGACTTCGGAGTCCGAATTCCTGGGGGTGATTTTTGGTTTGAACGAGAGGTTGTTGACATTCCTGTTAATGGCACTTTGGCCAGAACCCTTCTTGGCCGACATGGCGGTTTGAAATCGGTCATAGACTGTAGACTCGAGATCGAGAATTCCGGAGATTGGCGTTGGAAAGGTTGCATCAACTGATCATTGAAAGAGTCCCTGATTTCATGACGATGTTTAGTCGCGTCGGACCTTCCCCAGAAAACGCGACTGATCTCGCCAAGAGTTCCCCGCACTAAGCCTAGTTTGAAGGCGGTGTACGGATAACTTAAAATCTGCCAAAAATTACAAGTCGCCCACAAGCTCGAGCGAAAAGCGACCACTTTTCACAACACACAACCACTCACCAAAATGCCCAGCGAAGATTTACAAGAGCCATTGGCCGAAAGACTGAGTGCGACACCCGAAGCGGAAACTAGCAGCGCACCAATCTCGAAAAAGAGAAAGCGAGGAACGAAAGTCCAAGTCGCCCCAAAAGAAGGAGCAAAGAAGGCAAAGAGCAAGAAGGCGAAGCGCGATGCGGACGATGGGTTGGATCTCGAGGCAGGAATCAATACCGCTTTTGCAAATATGGACAATCAACTAGTTTCCGATTACATTGCTCAGAAGACCCGGAAATTCGAGAGCGATCTCAGTTCGATAGAGTTGGAAGATAAATATATCCCAGGTTTGGTGTCTCCCGAAATGATGGTAGCTTTCGTGGCTAATTCTTTTCTTTTGCAGCAAATGAAATACAAGATACAACTTCGTGGGACAAGCTAAGGACGCTCGATAATCTCCCCGGGTTTTTGGAGAAGTTTGCTGGAAATTCAACCAAGTTATGGTCAGCCTCGAAGAAGAATGGTGCTCCTCATACAATCGTGGTTACAGCGGCCGGGTTGAGAGCGGCGGAAATTGCAAGGATAATGCGGAAATTCCAGACGAAAGATGCAACGGTAGCCAAGCTGTTTGCAAAACACATCAAGCTCCAAGATTCAGTCAAGTTTCTTAAATCAACAAGAACGGGTATTGCTGTGGGCACACCAACACGATTAAAGGACCTTATGGATGATGGTTTGTTTACAAGCTCTACCCTCAGTCAAGAACCACGGGCTAATTAATTACAGGTGCCTTGGATGTTGATAGATTGGAGAGAATTGTGATTGATGCTTCGCACATAGATGTCAAAAAGAGGGGAGTTTTAGACATGAAGGAGACCCAAGTACCACTGATGCTTTGGCTCAATCAGACAGTGTTCAAGGATAAATATTCAGCAGAGAACGGCATACAACTCTTATTTTACTAGGAAACGAGAGAGAAAAATGATACCCATTTGCCTATCAATTTTGCCGCAGTTGAGTTATGTTTGAACCCGCAAGTACCTTCCGAAAGTTCCTTCAATAATCTCCCCGCTCACCTAGGCATGCCGAACCGAGACAGAACCTTGAAAATAGGCTAGAGTTATGGTTTGAATCAAACTTGGAAGGTGCCCTCACCTCAACCCGAGTTTGAGACCGCCACGCTGTCTGGTCGCGACTGCCGTTGGGGGGTTTCTCGGCCAGCCAAGATGCCCTCCACTTCTACTCCCAGCTTGCTTTCTTTTCAAAACAAAACACCCAACGACTAACGCCCATCGACACTCACTTTCTGCGACCCGGATTCGATTGAACTGTCTTTACTGACCTGACCTGACCCAGCCCTCTTTTGGTCTTCTCTTTTTGGAACCACTTCTTCCTTTTGGAAATCTCTTTCTTTACCTTTCGCATTCGTCGATGTCCACTCGTTCCATTCCAATATTATCACGATACTAACCAGCAACATCTCTGGACCCTCATCACAACTCCATCGAGCAACAATGTGGGGTTTCTGCTTTCTGCTTTTCTTCGGAGCCTTCTCGTTTACTCAGGCAGCGAAAGAGATATCTGCTCCAGGTAGGAGACTTGGCCATTCAAACTCTCCATTTCTAATTCGTGATCATACCAGTTGTTGGGAAAATACGAAATATGTTACCAAGTGTTTGGACGACATTTCTTGTCTTTTGCGAGAGACAAGACATTCGATGACAGTCGTATACAGCCTACTGATAGCCCCAACACGGTTAGCACGTCTTTACGAACGACCAAAGAAGCCCACTAAGCTTCCCCAGACTCTATTTCTCAGTCCCAACAGAGTGTGTTGGCCTCATAGAGATGCAAAGGTTTAGGGATTGATAGATAACATTGTCCTAAGTACAGCAGATCTCAAAAGGACGAAGTCAACCACCTCACGCATGTAGAGTTAACTGAGGATAAGCCATTTAAGAGACGCGCGGAATACTAAGATCTAACCCTAGATAGGTCTCAAGACTAAGGATCAGTGTGTTAGATAGTCTTTATTTAATAGAGACTATTTAGTCTTTATTTAATAAAGACTATAATAATACTAAAGAAATATAGTTTCTATTTAATAGATACTATTTAGTCTTTATTAAATAAAGACTATAAGAATACTAAAGAAATATAGTTTCTATTTAATAGATATTATTTAGTCTTTATTTAATAGAGACTATTTAGTTTTTATTAAATAAAGATTATAATAATATTAAAGTTTATAGAAATATAGTTTCTACTTAATAGAGACTATTTAGTCTTTATTTAATAAAAACTTTAATAATACTAGATTTCTTAGATATATAGTCTCTATTTAATAGAAACTATTTAGTTTCTATTAAATAAGAGGGAATTTATTTAAAAATACTTAGAAATATAGTTTCTATTTAATAGAAACTATTTAGTCTTTATTTAATAGAGACTATTTAGTCTTTATTTAATAAAGACTATAATAATACTAATACTAGTAGAAATATAGTTTCTATTTAATAGAAACTATTTAGTCTTTATTTAATAGAGACTATTTAGTCTTTATTAAATAAAGACTATAATAATACTAATACTTTTAGTAATATAGTTTCTATTTAATAGAAACTATTTAGTCTTTATTTAATAAAGACTATAATAATACTAATACTCGTAGAAATATAGTTTCTATTTAATAGAAACTATTTAGTCTTTATTTAATAGAGACTATTTAGTCTTTATTAAATAAAGAGTATAATTATATTAAAATATCTAGAAATATAGTCTCTACTTAATAGAAACTATTTAGTCTATCTTTAATAAAGACTATTTAGTTTCTATTAAATAAAGAGTATAATTATCTTAAAATACTTAGAAATATAGTCTCTATTTAATAGAAACTATTTAGTCTATCTTTACTAAAGACTATTTAGTTTCTATTAAATAAAGAGTATAATTATCTTAAAATACTTAGAAATATAGTCTCTATTTAATAGAAACTATTTAGTCTATCTTTATTAAAGACTATTTAGTTTCTATTAAATAAAGAGTATAATTATCTTAAATTACTTAGAAATATAGTCTCTATTTAATAGAAACTATTTAGTCTTTATTTAATAGAAACTATTTAGTTTCTATTAAATAAATAGTATAATTATACTAAAGTATTTATAAATATAGTCTTAATTTAATAAAGACTATATAGTCTTTATTTAATAAAGACTATAATAATACTAATACTTATAAAGATATAGTTTCTATTAAATAAAGAGTATAATTATACTAAAGTACTTAGAAATATAGTCTCTATTTAAAAGAAACTATTTAGTTTCTATTAAATAAAGAGTATAAATATATTAAAATACTTAGAAATATAGTCTCTATTTAATAGAAACTATTTAGTCTTTATTTAATAAAGACTATTTAGTCTTTATTAAATAAAGACTATAATAATACTAATACTTATAGAGATATAGTTTCTATTTAATAGAAACTATTTAGACTTTATTTAATAAAGACTATAATAATACTAATACTTATAGAGATATAGTTTCTATTTAATAGAAACTATTTAGTCTTTATTTAATAGAGACTATTTAGTCTTTATTAAATAAAGACTATAATAATACTAATACTTTTAGAGATATAGTTTCTATTTAATAGAAAGTATTTAGTCTTTATTTAATAGAGACTATTTAGTCTTTATTAAATAAAGACTATAATAATACTAATACTTTTAGAGATATAGTTTCTATTTAATAGAAAGTATTTAATCTTTATTTAATAAAGACTATTTAGTCTTTATTTAATAAAGACTATAATAATACTAATACTTATAGAGATATAGTTTCTATTTAATAGAAACTATTTAGTCTTTATATAATAGAGACTATTTAGTTTTTATTTAATAAAGACTATAATAATCCTAATACTTATAGAGATATAGTTTCTATTTAATAGAAACTATTTAGTCTTTATTTAATAAAGACTATTTAGTCTTTATTAAATAAAGAGTATAATAATACTAATACTTATAGAGATATAGTTTCTTTTTAATATAAACTATTTAGTCTTTATTTAATAGAGACTATTTAGTCTTTATTAAATAAAGACTATAATAATACTAATACTTATAGAGATATAGTTTCTATTTAATAGAAACTATTTAGTCTTTATTTAATAGAGACTATTTAGTCTTTATTTAATAGAGACTATTTAGTCTTTATTAAATAAAGAGTATAATAATATAAATACTTATAAGGATATAGTTTCTATTTAATAGAAAGAATTTAGTCTTTATTTAATAGAGACTATAATAATACTAATACTTATAGAGATATAGTTTCTATCTAATAGAACCTATTTAGTCTTTATATAATAGAGACTATTTAGTTTTTATTTAATAAAGACTATAATAATCCTAATACTTATAGAGATATAGTTTCTATTTAATAGAAACTATTTAGTCTTTATTTAATAAAGACTATTTAGTCTTTATTAAATAAAGAGTATAATAATACTAATACTTATAGAGATATAGTTTCTTTTTAATATAAACTATTTAGTCTTTATTTAATAGAGACTATTTAGTCTTTATTAAATAAAGACTATAATAATACTAATACTTATAGAGATATAGTTTCTATTTAATAGAAACTATTTAGTCTTTATTTAATAGAGACTATTTAGTCTTTATTTAATAGAGACTATTTAGTCTTTATTAAATAAAGAGTATAATAATATAAATACTTATAAGGATATAGTTTCTATTTAATAGAAAGAATTTAGTCTTTATTTAATAGAGACTATAATAATACTAATACTTATAGAGATATAGTTTCTATTTAATAAAAACTATTTAGTCTTTATTTAATAGAGACTATTTAGTATTTATTTAATAAATACTATTTAGTCTTTATTAAATAAAGACTATAATAATACTAATACTCGTAGAAATATAGTTTCTATTTAATAGAGACTATTTAGTCTTTATTAAATAAAGAGTATAATAATACTAATACTTATAGAGA